>CAAKHB010002812.1:7284-28683 GCA_901007665.1 Aeoliscus strigatus | reverse complement strand
GATGAATCGAGCGGAGAGGAGAGAGATGAAGAGAGAGATGGCTGCCCAGTCTGCTGGCACTCAGACCCAGCTGGGTTATTGGGAGGCAGTGGCTGCCTAATGAGCCTCTCTTACCCTAGAGAGCTCACCCCACTCCTCCCCCCTGAGTCTGTCATACTAGGATGAAGGACTGCACACACTCCATCACTATCGTATGTGTTGCTTTTCCAACACACAGTGGGAAAGCTGATGAAAACACAACTTTTATCAAAACATGGTTACTTTCTCACCAGATAGCAGCAGGCTTATATTAGCATACAGGAAAACACTGCTATAGTATATTTTAGATAAACGATGTTCTGACTGGTGCAGTATTGAGCAAGAGTGTTACAACGGTAATCCCATGATGGACGTGGGAAGGGTCATTGAGAGAGGTCACGACTGATTACATCATTCACACTCCTACAATGTCAGACCTGTCCTTCAAACCACTAGAAAACCAGTGACACAACCTACGAAAGAAATACATACACGTACATTTGAGCCATTTTCATCACCCGAGAATTATTCAGTGTCAGTTTCCATGAAAGATACTCAGGGGATGTGTTTCTCTGTAAACACCCTGTAGTGTTACTACTACCGGTAATGGCCACCAATACCATTAGGGCAAAGGTGAGGCTATTTTGTGTTTAACAACACCGTGAACAAATATTCCTTGGGAATTTTAAAATTCATGACTTGTCTACAAAGTCAGTCTTGCTTTCTTGGGCTTGTAAAATCGCTGCTTAATGGCCTTTACTTTGTAAGGCCAAAGCCATAGTTCAAGCTGAGCAGCAGAATACTCCCTCGACAGTTGTAAATTCCAATAAAAGGTTCAAGCCAAAGTGAGTGTGAGTGAGTTATTCTGTTAAGGAGCATGGCAGGCATAACTCCAGTGGGCCCTTTTTCCCATTAATACAGCTCCCCAGTGTCTAATGGTCAAGATCTGTCTCCACTGGGTAAATGTTTACCCTACAATAAGAAAGGAAGAGACCACAAACAGGCATGCAGCTACACCAGCATGGGCATGGAGATAATGAGCTAGCATCAGATGCCTTGCCGTGACTAGAGCCAACTCTCATTAAAGCCGTGCTGATAGGCAGGAGAGTCGAATGCACCCAGTCAAGCGGCTCAACACTCCTCGACAGATACCCACCTTAATATTGAAAATGAGGGAAAGAATCTGCAATGAAAATATTTGAACAATCTATTCAAACACCTTGTGGATTGTACTGGAGGCGGGTGGCCAGAGAGCAGTTGTTGAGAATGGGCAATGAAGACATGGCGAAGACTCGCAGGCGGTTCAGTGGGGGGTTTTTTTTGTCATGAGCTGCCAAAATGGCTTTGATTTACTGAGGGACCTATTGATAATTAATTGTATCATCTGTTTCCTCCTCCGCTCAAGCCAAGAAAAGCACAAACCCATCTCTTCATCAGAGGCCTGAGCACAATTCATGCCATCGGAGAGGTTGATTGGACCGACGCTGGCTGTGCAAGTTGTGAAGCAGATGGCAGCTAAAACTAAACACCTTTCACTCTCAGCCCTCATCAGCTCAAATTTGCCAGCATGTGGCGAAAACATAAGTAGTTAATAAACTACTTATGATGCACACTTCATGATACACCATCCATATTGCAATAAAGTGGGGTTTAGAGTACTTTCTCATTACTAATCCCCTCATGATGATGTAGTGGTTCAACCAGGCAAGACCGGTTATCGCCCACGGTTGTGACGGCTCATGGCTTTAGTCGGCCTCCTCTTTCAAGCAAACACAGATCTCCCAAATTTCTACAGAGTGGGTGCTGTCTACAGCAAACTACAGTACATGGCCGTATATGGAACATATTTTTAGCTCAATAATTCATAATCTTGGAGGGATGCTGAATAATTGAAGTGAACTTGAAGGCCTTTCAGCTCAGCGGAGCTTTGCATGTAGCTGATGGATCTGTGGGATTCAACGCACATTACAAGGGGAGAGGGGAAATATAGTGCTAAGCTGTGTTTCTGTTTTCACTGTGCAGTCATTGATCAATTATTCAGCTGGGTCCTCTGTCTGTGACCCACGGTTTTGAGACCAGGCCTGGATCTTCTCAGCAGATGACGGGTCTGCGACGGTGCTGCTCTTATTGTGTCGCATTACATGTACCAGCCTGCTTTCATATGCTTTTGTCGTTCAACTCCGATGGCTTAGCCAGTTCAAATATTACCGTAACATCTGGTCGTATGAGGCAAGATGGTGAGGCTGTTTATGAAATGAGCAGCATGGCCTCTTCAGGCAACTCCGTTCTATTCCTTGCTCTCTCCCTAATCAGGAGAGAGAGGTGAAAAAAGGAGTTTGCTTTCAGAGAGCTGGGAGGTCCCCCGACCGAGTGCGGCTTTATCACACAGGCCTTCTCATGAGTGCTGGATCTTTTAATCAAAGGCAAAAGCAGCCTTGCAGCCAACATGAGTGTCTAATTAACACAAAAGAGAAAAAAAAGCCTCAAAACAGCGACCTCCATCACTGCATCAGAAACACCCTTACATTCCCCAAGTACGATGTTTTTTATCTCCATCAGTGTGTTGAGAAGAACTCAGAGCTTTATACGTCCTCACTAAATATTGTGTTAAATACAAAAGAGAAGCAGTCGGTCTGAAAAGTATTGGAAGAGCCGCTGGGCAAAGCCAGAGACTGTTTGTTATGCAGAACCAGCCCTCTGGGATTAAGTCAGCATTGTTCAACAGCTCACATAAAGTAAGTGTACCTATTGAGGCCAAAAGCCATTCACGTTGAATCCGAATAGCCTGATATACAACCGTTTAGAGGTCAAGCTGAGCTTTGTCTGCTATGATTTATGATCCACTTGCTCACCTACAGCTGTAGGGGAGAATACATGTCATATAACATTGCTTTGTTAGAAAAACACAGTTTGATACCGCTTTGATGGATGGATTTGAAGTTACCCGGGCTTTCTGACGTGAGCTGAGTGTGCTTTAGACAGAGGTGTTTAATCTTCATCCTGACTGGTAGGCTGCTCACGTCCCCTGAGCGCCTTGTTTTCCTGTATTGATTAAAATCTGCCCTCTCCACCTTCCTGGTGTAAAAACTCCTTCAAAGAAGGCTCAGTGGGATTATTCACGAAGAAAAACTTACCTCAGTTCTGTTGGTTGCTCTACCTTGTTCAACCAGCTAGTTGCAGGTGCAGGAAAACGCTGGGTTATGGACAGGCAGTTTGTAGCGAGGCCCTCTGTGACTTGTATATTTTCATACTGTACATCAGGTCATTTATCATAACGCTACATCACCGTGCTCGTTTGGAGGATGTGGAATGCAAAGAGGGGAAGTCAAAGGTGACCTTCGTATGGAATGGACAGCTTTCCTGTTATTTCAGGTTGACCCTTGAAGCTGCGGTCTGCACACAGCAAATGAAGTAGGGATTGAAACAAGGGATTAGTTTGGAAATGAGCCCTGTCCTATCTTTAAACACGGACTGGCTGAGGACCGGATAGCTTACTTTCTTATCTGCTTCTTTTTTCATTGTTGCGGGAGCTGAGAAAATAATTTGAGCACACACATTCACAGGTCTGTGTCTGTGGGTATGTTCTACAAAGGTACGATGGCAACAACCACTTAATTTGTGATTAGGGCTTTATTCAAAGACATGTTTATTCTCCCAGGAATTCATTAGATCCAGAAGCTGCTTCATTTTTTTTTTCCTTCTCTGCGACTCATTCCCCCAGTGAGGTGATTTAATGCTAGTCTCTAGGTGATAAAAAACTGAGGAGCATGACCACAAATACACTGAATACATTAGCTCTTTTTTCCTTCCAAACCCAAGGAAGGTTATTCTATCATGCAAATTACCCAGCGCAAGAACACATTTCTCTTGTGTCTCATTCCACAGACATCAAATTATTTCAGGTTTAGTGCCAGGTGACTTACCTGTGGTGTGTTAACGTTACCCCTGCAAAATATAATGTTCTTGTTGTTGTTGTTGTTGTTGTTGTGGCAGCTAAAACTATTTTTATTTAAAAAAATACCCCGAGCCTTGAACTTTCCTGTGAGGATTAATGAAATGTACATGTGGAAAGGTAAACACTTATAATGAAGAATAATCCTAATTCTGAAATTGCCACACAGCCACCAACACAACTATCATTCCTTAAAAAAATGTTTTCTTTATTTTCTACATTTCTTCGGCCAATTGCACGACATGAATGAATCAAATATAATCTGTATTTGAATACCTAGTATCTTCATTATGCTTTAATTGTATATGGTTTCACTGAAAACTGGTTTCAAGTGTCATATCAGTGTCATATGACAGAATGAGATAACTGACAAAGGGGCAGATTAAATAAGATTATCTGTATTATTCTTATATTCAGATTTGATTTTACAATGTTTTTCATTGTATTTTCGAGATGAAAATGTGAAATAACGTGATATAACAAATGTACAAATAAACATTTACATGCATGAGGATTTTTAGACTTTATTTACCTATGACTTCAGGTGATACTGAAAGTTTTGGAATGAAAAGAAGTTTTTTTTTATTTATAGTTGAGCTATTTGCAGTAGACTCACTTTGCAATTTTACAGTATAACTGCCTGCCTGTTAGGGGATGATATGTGTACTGCGAAGCCAATGTTTCCAGACGGCTTTGAGCTGAGCTGTGGTGCGCCATCTGTAGCAGCCAAGGGGACAACTGTTGCTGATTAAATTAGCTAGTTCCATCATCCTGATGCATCAGAGGAAGACCTGGGATCTCTGCGACCTTTCTTTCCCCCATAACCAAACCCTTTCCTACACTAATATAGACGCAAACTCAAGTAGGTCAAACACCAGGTATAAATCTTCCTTGGCAAGCCGCTGCGCTGTTTGCCAGGTATGCACTGCAGGCTGGTGTGACGGCCTGTGAATGGAGGTGCGGCTCATGCGTGAAGTGGGCACACTGTTGCTGCTGCTCGCGGGCTGGGACCAGCTTGCCTCTGGCCGAAGGGTTTGCCACCTACATGGGGACCAGTTGGCTGCTACAATGTGCGACTGAACGGAGATATTTGTTATCGGAATCAAGCTGACGGCGCGCTCCTAAGAGCGGTTCGACACAAGGCTCCAATAAAAGCCTTTTTTCAGTTGTAGGAATTTTGTGCGTAAATAAGGCGTGACACGGTGGGCCAGTGGTTTGCATTGTTGCCTCAGAGCCGTGGTTGACTTCCTGGCCTGGGATCTGGGCATTGGCATGCTCTACCTGTGTCTGCATGGGTTCTCTCTAGGTTCTCCCACCTCCACAATCATGCTGAGGTTAAGGGGTCACTCTAAATTGCCTGTAGGTGTGAATGTGAGTGTGAATGGTTGTCTGTCTTTCATATGGCTCTGCGGTTGGACCCAGCCGTTCGCCTGTTGACAGCTGGGACTGGCTCCAGCACAACCACCACTCGTAACTGGAGCAAGTGGAAGAAGATGAATGAATGAATAACTGTTAAACCACTGCATCACCAAAAGGATCAAACCCTAACATTGGCCTTGTTTAGTACTACCGGTACCTCTTTCAAACTTCTGGTATGTCAGTGATGTTTTTTGCCTCCAACTGGCTCAGATAGTTTTTATCAGCAACTAAATACATCGTAGACATGATCTCCACAGAGCCCTGCATCTGGCATATAACAGAAGTCTCCCTCTGAAATCTCACAAGAGGTGACTTCTTGCAGGAAGACAACAGTGTGCAAGTTGTCGTCTGGGACAGAGCGGAGCACAGAGTTGAAATCTTGTCATGCAAAGTTCTCAGTGTTGTCTCAAAGTCTGAAAAACAGACAAAACAAGGTGTCACATTTCAAAATGCTTTCACAGACAACCTTCAGAGAAAGAAAAGGCCGAAAAGGAAATGCCACGTACTTTTAACTGAAGGAATTTCCCCGCAGGAGCTGGTGGACTAACTCCAGTCACCTTTTTATGTGAATTAACTAACTAACACAAATGTAGTTCACCTGCACAGACTCTTTGTTCAACCTGTCACTTTCCTATCGCCACCGTAACCTTACAGGAAAAACTCTATCAAATCTTTCACAAAACCAAACAATTTTCGGCAAAAAAAACAGCAACCGAAAAAGTGCGTAGTCACTGATTACACATATCTTCCCTTCTTTTAAGATTGCACTACGATTAAGGTGCAGGTTAGGTTTAAAAGGTAAAAATCAATAACTGACCGTTGGACAGATACTCTACAGTAGTCCAAGATTTGAATGCACCTTTTGTATTTTTCCAGTATTTCTCAGCTGTCTGTAAAATGGTACCGTTTGCTCCCACTGGTACTCACCTCAATCATGTCCCTCAAAAGGTGAGATTAGTTGAAGTCCGTACCCGCCCACTTCTCATCAATTTCATTGACATTCCATCGTCTCAGGTCGCAACCGTGCCGCTCCTCTCTGCCAGTGTGCAGGCTGCACAAGTCAAACACATCATAGCAGTTTCCTAAAGCAGTTTCTCATGCAGCGTAATTTAATAGCCAAATTGATAAAAATGGATCAAAGGAAAGAACATTGCTTTTAAACGGGTTCTTCATGGTTATTTTATTGCAGACGAAAAGGAGTCATATTCATTCACCGGCCAATAAAATACTCTGCATATGCACATTTACAATCTAACAAATGATATACAACACGGATAAAGTATTTCATCACTGATAGGTCTCTGAACTACCTTCAAAAATGGAACAATGACACAAATAAAATATGTCTAGAGGAATGCACCCGTAGTTTCAGAGGTTGAGGAGAGGTTGCTGTGCTTAGCCAGTATAAAAAAATGAGGCCTGCATTGAGTGAGTAGGCCTGCAAGCTCTAGGCAACGGTGATAAATCCACCTGTGAGAGAGCTTGTATCAGACAGGCCCAGGCCACTGGCAGATAAATCGACTGGCCCGTGCCCTGACTGGGAGACGCACCCCTGTGGGCTTCCCTGCCGCTGAGAGTTATATTTCCAGCTCCGTCCCTCGTAGGTTGGAGCAGCGCTTCAGGATACGGGCAGGCTAAATGAAACACTAATGCACCAAGTTTCCCATCAGAAATTTCCATAATTCATTTCCACACATTTCCTTGAGAGCACACTGTGGGATTTGAGGGAGGGGCTGGGAATCTAAATGTACCAGCTGTGTGAAAAGAGGCGTCCGATCAACAGCTCCGTGGCTGGGGTCTAATGTTGAAAGCCAGCTACCTAACCTTACAGGTGGATTCCATATCTTTCTCCAACCCAGTGCCAAAAGGCTTAGTGTAGTCAAAACGTGCTTTTCCACCTCTCTCAGCCCTTTTTGGGTTAGAGTTTATTCAGTTGAGAAAATCTATTATTTTATGTTGTGCATTTCAAAGAAATCCCCTTTCTCAGCCATTTCATTCTCATCAATAAATAAGCCTGATTCTGCCCTTTCATTCAGCACTCCCATCTATGTTGCATGATTTGAAGGGCTTAAAAGTGCTTCAACACTTCTCTTTGTGTTCTGAGTTAAATGTTTTCCTCCAGTTTGTTAGTATTTTTCATATTTATTTATTTTTCCGTTGTCACAGCTAAACTGCTTATGTAAACAATTTGTTCTCTCCAAATACTAATTCTCTTTTGGATTGAAGATATTACTTTTGATGTTGTTCTCTCAGACCAAAGGGTGTTTGCGCTTATTGAACCAAAACCTGAGATGTTCAATATTAACTTCTTTTGAAAAACAAAACAAATGAGAAAAAAAAAGGAAAAAGGCAGCGTTCAGGCTTTGACTAGTGTTTTTGTTCATGAATCACTAATATCCAAAACCCAAGCCAAACACAAAAAAGAAATATGACATATTTTACACAGAGAATTCAGTTTTTTCTTCAACAGTACTCTCTGAAATAGTTGCAAAATCTTAATAATATCTTAATAATAGGGCAGTAATGAGGCAAGCATTGTGGGATGCAGAACGTACCAGCAGCGTTTACGGTACAACACAGAAATAGTCTGAACACCAGGTGCGGTACAACAGTATTCCCTGCAGTGTGATGAATTGGTCGACCGAAGAGGGCATTTATCCAAGAGCACCTTAGTCTACTGAATGTGACTGTTAAAGCTCAGAAAGTCTGAAGCAAATGGTTTGTTCTTAAAATGTCCAACAAATTTGACAGTTTGAATGTTTCATGTCTCAATTCTTTGAAATAATTCTCAAGACTATTATTAACTTTTCTTTTAGATTAGGTTTGTCAAATGACACTTGAACTACATACATTTTAACAGTTTTAACAGTTTAATGTTTCAAAAACGCTAAAAAACAAGACCAAAAAAAAGAAAAAAGAAAGCAAGAAAAAAGAGAAACAACCCTCCAGGGGAGATTTTTTTTGCTCAAGGTAAGACACAGGTGGATGAAGCCCGGAGCAGGTCACAGTAAAGATTTATACTATGTACAAAGTAAAGAACAGAAGAAAAATGGCTGTTCATGTAGCGTCTCAGTGAAGCGAGTGAAACAGCTGTTCACAGAGTGGGGAAGTGGTCAGGTAAGACAGGCCTGGAAATAATAATCACAGGCCCATCTGCTGACCTGGGACTGCATGGCCCCTGGGCTCCCAGCGCAGGCCCTCCGTATGGAGCGCAGCACAGCCCTCGCCCCAGGAAACCTGGCCACGCACACTAGGCTGCTGACACTGCCACATGCTCTCTTCCTGCGGCGGGTGAGCCAGCAAGACTGTGTTTGCTCCGCGTCGACGCTACGGCGCCTATACGGTCACACAACTGACTTGTATCACATGTAGCGACCACTTCACATCTCATCTACTTTCATGTAGACCAAAGCAGGACACAAAGACTTCTAACATGTAGTGATAAATTATTGTTTAACAATAAGTTCTTTAATGAGAAGGAAGTTCATTAGACATAAGGACAAAGTTTGAGAGCAAAATGGTCAACTACAGCGGATCAAGGGCCAGACTCGTTCCAGCTGCCAGACCAGCTAATTCTGATCATTAATTTAGTGACTAATAGCAGTGTAAGATGGCATTTTAATGCAGCATTGGATTAAAACACATTCATCATATTAGACTGCTTATCAGTGATTTCCTGGCTGCGCATCCTTGATGGTTTTTCTACGAACAAATCAATATTGTGCAGTAATTGAGCGATGAGGAGGGTGAGAAGTGTGAACAGCCTAAATCATAATTAAAGAGCAGACTGACGAACATGGGGGTGAACTAAGGCTCCGGAAGATAAACAGTGTCAATAAGAGATGCTGCAGCCGTTCCTGGGTTTGTAATAACTTTTCTGCTTTGTCTGAACTTGCATCAGACACTAAATTAAAAAGATACAGTCTGCAATCATGCACCCTGGTAAATCTGGAAGGAAAAGTAACTGAAAAGAGAAGAGGGAGTTCAGCCTGCAGCAGTGACAGAGCCTCAAGTGATGATGTATGTTTAAGACGTGCAATCAAAAGGTAATGGCACATGCAGACACACAGTATTGTGACTAAAGACAATTAGTCTCCATAACCACGTCACAGTCTGATGTATCAGCCCGATAAACTTCAAAAACTCTTAAACGAAACAGATGCTTCCTGAAAATCCACCTGCTCACACTTAAAGGAAAGACATATAAACAAGCAGCCACTTAATCACTCTCTCTGCCGCTCCGTCTTCTTCACACACAAATGTGCACACATCACACACACATATTCTTTGCTCTGTGACACGCCGTCAAAGCGCGCTCCACAAAAGCACCTTTAATGTATCGGAAGAAAAGTGGTAAACAGATTTGCATCACTACGCCACATTATCTGCTGACACCTGGAAATGATTTGTTTTATGCACACTTGGCCTTGAAGTTTGCGAGCAGGTTGTCAGTGATGATAGAATTGAGGTAAATGGTGTAGACGGAGAAAACAACAACTTTGCTGAGGTCCCCACTTTGAGTCAGAAGGCAAGCTGCTCATCGCAAAAAAGGCAATTTTAATTGTATCGATTCAGCCATACAAATGTAGGATTCTCTTCAAAAGTGTGCAAGTCAGCACAGTTTCTGTCTCCTAATGCAGCCAAAAGGAGCCTGTTTATTTTGCCCCTGAGTAGACAGCACACAATCATGGGATGGGGGGCGGTTTAGTTTTGTATCATTCGACACAATGCTCGAGTTATTTGACAGGAAAAGTGCAGATTGTTTGAGGTCCTGTTCAAATATGATCAGCATTGCAAAATGCAAGCAAGATAAACATGAATCTTCTGCAGCTGCAAGTGCATGTTAAGTGTGGTATAAAAGTGGCCTTTGTCGCTCTTTTAACGGCTGAAAAAAAAAACATTTGCATGTTACTGAGCAAATAAACAAGCTTCAGAAAAATACACATCACCAGCAAAAATTACAAAATGCTGCTGCTTGAGTGCTAGAGAAAATACTGAAATAAGAAAAAATACTAATAACATCTACATGGTGTTTTAGAGTGAGTCACATGCCGACAATACATCTTTTTTCAAGTGAAGCCATGTGGCTGCCTGTAATTGACAAAAGAAACTATCAACAAATGTTCAACAGGAGTTTCAGAAATCAAATGTTTAAACTCATAAATAAAAAGTCAAGTTACTTATGTTTATGATTAACCTTTTTTCCCCCAACTTTTGTTTGACATTTGTTACGGTAACATATACCAATATATCAACGATGCAACACAATAATTAAGTCTTTTAAGATTAATGAAAAAGCTCCTGTTGTGTGATTCATGATTAGAGGTTAGCATTTACTTCTTATCAATTTCATTTCGGTTAAAGTTCTATAACAAACTATAAGAAATCATACTGCCTCACAGGCACAATCTACACAGGTTGGCACTGTCTGACTCAGCAGAAACCCACCAAAATATGCAGTGAGGCATTATTACCTCCGCCAAGGAGGTAATGTTTTTGCCAGCATTTGTTTGTTTGTTTGCTTGATTGTCTGTTTGTCTGTTAACAAAACAGCAGAAAAGAAACGAGAACAGAGCAGAATGAACAGATTTTAATTAAATTTTCAGCTGCTGATAATGGGACCAGGACCAGATGATTAAATGTTGGTAGTGTTCTAGAACCATCTGGATCCAGGAATCTGTTGAAGGAACTCCACAATAACAGCAGTGGACTGTGGTTAGTGTGTCTGTCTATGAACCCAAAGGTTGGGGGCTGCAGCCCACCCAGAGATGGAGGTTTGTTTTTGGTTTTACTGTTGAAATAAAAAAAAAAAAAAGAATAACAACAAGCAAAAATAGAGCTCAGAGTGCATGATTTGTGTAGCAAGGTTGTTAATGATTTTTAATAACTTTTTGACTATTAGTGCCAAGTGCATGTTTTGATCAATGAATTTATTAGAGTAGATCAAATGAATGTAGGACGATAATATTGGGTGGGAATGAGCTGCTTGGCAAAGGTCTGCACTCTCCAAGAATTGGATTTTCCAAAAGTGTGCGTGTATTCATAAGTGCAAACTCCTCTTTACAGACACGTTTGCCCGCCGGACCACACCAAGCTGCCACACAGTGACATGTCGTGGGTGACAGGCTGGGTCTGATGGGAATGGTCATTTCCCAGGTACATCTGGGCACCATGAGGGATGGCCTCTGTGTGCCTGTCACAAGAAATTACCAAACAGCACTGACTGCTCCACACACACACCACATGCCCATGAAGATGATCACATTTGATACACAGATGACATTCTATCTCTGCTGTGACAACAGGGGCTCATTTTTCTGCGCTGACATGCGTAGCTGTGTGGGTGTTATTCAAGTCAGATCTATCATTCTAATGGAGAACTAGTCAGACCTGGGGATTATTTGAGGGATAAATATACCATCGTCTGTTTGTTTGGTATCGACCGAGCGACATTGCGCTCTTTCAAGACGAATGCCTTGAGATGCCACAAAACATACATAGATGCAGCGGGTTCCATATGATTAAAACATCCTGTGAACAACAGCAGCAGGCTGTAGAACCATTTGCAACAGCTCTGATAAGAGGCTCTTTAACATAACCGCAGAGGGATAATGAAGAGGGTAATTATGTTATCCTTAGTGACTACAAAGAAACAATAGACCCATCAATTAAAAATCCTCAGCACTGTTCTTCTTTGGCGACATGATTATAACAAAGTGAATTGTCCGCCATCATTTTACGTTTTTGCAAATGTCTTAAGCAAAGTAGACCTGCTGAAACAATTTGCCAACAACCAATGCACAAGGGCACAATGGAGTATTCCAGCATATTGCTGAAACCATGGCCTCTGAAAGCACCACTAATTGCATCTGGGATTTGGTTATCCAATCCCACAGTGCATTGCAGCTGAGCGAGGAGCAGGGGGGTGAATTAGAGGCTGGCGGGGTGAAGCTTCAGCATGCTGAAGCCTTGACAGTGCTTTGTACTGAATGATTGTTCTCCAGACAGCTGACGGAGGTAGCGGTGCACACGGAGTTGTTTGAAAGCCCAAAAGGATATGCGGCTGCATCATCAAAGTCCAGCAAGTCTTCCATGTGTCAGGGAGAGATTAAGCTCTTCCAGAGAGGGCAATGCCTCTGATCACCCTATTCAATCGATGGGATTTGAATAAAGGAATAAAAGATCAGGCATTGTGTATCTGGGTGCTGTGCAACCGCTGGATAGGATTAAGGCGTGTTGGAGCTGTAACAGTGACAGACGCCATCAATCACAAGTTCCCCACACTAGTTAGCTAAAGTTGATATTAGCCCTAAATAGGACACATCTGTTTGTTGCTGCACACTCTCTGACTATAATTAATTCTCAAGTCATTTTATTTTTAGGCATGGGTTTTTATTTGTTGCAGCTCCTGTACATGTGTGTGTACAAAAAATGTAAATCGCATCCTCGCTTTGCTCACAGTGAGGGGCTCACATACACTTGGATACTGCAAATTAAGCACACGTACACAAGTTCACATACGCGGCACAGCAACACCAATGAAAGTCACTGTGCAAACAAACTTTGGTCCAGTGGTGTGCTTCAGCCTAATTTTCCTGACTGAGTTCTCTATCATTGCCCAGCGTCTCCTCCACAGGCTCTGTCAGATAATAGCTTCCTTTCTCCACTTTTCGAGAGAGAATGAGTCTATTCCCTGGGAACTGAGTTCAAGGGCAGGTCTGAGTAACAGAGATACAGACTCTTGCCAAGACCTTGGCTTCAGATCCTGAAAATGGCCTTGCACGTTTTTTTTTTTACGCCTGATTTGAGCATACACCCCGTGCTGACCAGGAGCCCCAGCTCTCCGACATCAGGCTGGGATGTGCTGATCCAGTTTAGGTACTTGGATTGTCCTTGCTTCCCTCGACCTCTAAGTCTAACCCAACACTGCTTGTTCTGTCATCCTCTTGCATCAGAACAAGTGGTGGTTTCTCAAGTTATACCAAAACATGTAATGGCCCCACTTGTGCCAATTCTTTTGTCTTCTTTTTCATAGTCCTTTGCTCTTTTCTTTTCACCCATCAATGCCCACAGTGGGACATAATTACAAAAATATTTTGCCTGGCTTTGCTCTCCTATTCTTAGCCTAGCGTTTAAAGCCCTCTCCCTGGTCAGATGGTCAATGCTTCAGGGCAATATGTCACACTACATGGGCACAAAAGGTAGCCAAACAATGCCTATTGAGGACCAGGTGCCATTGCAGTAATACCATTTGGCAACCGTTCACTATTGTGGTGCATTGTGCTTGTTGATACAGCACATTAATTGCTAGGGGTTTAAAACAACCATCTCAATTAATGCACCCGTGGACAAGGTGTGTGCACTCAACTGTTAGAACAGTCGTCTGTATTAGCGACTTGGCATGACTGAATCACATGAAGACCCAATGACAAAGAGACAAAAATATGACTACAGATATAGCATGAAAGAACATGCAGTGGCATCGATGTAGCATCATTACAATGACTGTTGGTCATTATGCTGCATAAGAGAAATTTCCGTTTTGTTTTGTTGTTTTTTTTTTAGCAATCAAGCCAGTCTTTTTAATGATGTTTTGGAGCTCAGTGTTCACTGACAGGAATGAATTTGATTGGTATTTTTGACTTTTAGTCTTTCTTTCATTTTTAAATGGGCGCATAAAACATAGACTATTCTTCTGTCTGTGTATCAGCCAAACAATTTTTTCACTATTTCATTTTAATTTAAAACAACAATCGATGTTTGTTTGCACATTAAATATACTGTAAATAAATTATATTTATATATGCAATAGGGTTGTTGATAGTTAGCAACTAACTATTACATACAAAGACGCGAATCGCAACACTGGAGGTAACAAAGACAAAAATCTATTCTTAGAGTAACATTTTCTATCATCTGAATATATGAAATCGCACCTAAAATAGAGAAAATGCAATTTTAAACAAAATGAATTTGCTGCTTTCAACAATGGTTTCAGCTTATATCAGCCCCGTTGTTTGTGGTTCTGGGTGGATGTTATATGTGTTTGTAGGCAGAGATGAATGCAAGAATGCAAAGGCCTTTCTAGGTCCAGGTCCGACCTTCTGAAGCAGCAGCCCCCCTCCTGGATAAGAGCAGCAGACCTGAGACACTTTCCTTACAGCCTGATGGAACTAGAGGTCGACACACACCTGAACCCTTCCTAGCACACGGCGAGCCACAGGGCCGCGCCAACGCACAGGACAGCTGACCAGCTTTGACCTCGCCTCTGCTCTGCCCCCGGGGACCCACACCGATAAGGTCCGGGACCTCTTAGTACCACTCTGTCAGCACACTCTGCCCCCTCAGCTCCCCCACCAGAAAGCATGGCACTATTACCCCACCACACCAACCCAAGCACACACAAACTCATCTCAAGCATGTACACTGTAAACCATACCCATAAACATAGAGACACACTGGAGCATCACACACTGCTTCATGCAAACATAATCTGTCACACACAGGCAGACATGTACTCTCTCTCCACGTCCCCCCTCCGTCTCTTTAGTCTGTTTCAAGTGGCGCCAGGTGGAAACGCAGTATTAAACTGGTAAATATCTCCATCTTGTGGACATCTTTCTTTATGAGCCAGTGTGATGTGAAGGTTCATTGTCTGTTTCAGCACTGGTCGTCCAGGGTCAGACGACTAATTCTTGTGCTCTTATTGACTAATTCATTTAAAATGACTTCTCGCACTGGCTGCAGACTCTTCTTCTATGGTGACAAGTCTTTGTTACCACTTTTTTTCCCTTTTTGTTTTGAATTATGTGAAATAATCTTGGCATATCCAGCACTTCCCTGGGTCAAAGATGCGGCAGGGTGACTTTATCTTGAATGTCATTTTGTTTTTGGTTGGTTAGGCACGAGCCTCTCCAGGATTGGTTTCTCGGATGAAGGCACAGGTGAGGTCCACAGAGGAGCAGCCCCCCTCCCTTCACAGCATTTCCACCGCTAAAACAGCCCTACATTTTAATATGCAACATCTGTGCCGGGAGAGCCTTCCAAAATGGCTGCTCCTTGGAGGATGACGGTAGAGTCTGCTCAAACTTGGGGTTGGGGCATTTGGTACTGCAAGGTTCTGCACAGATGTTAGCATCCACAATGTCATTCTGTCCTTTGCTTCAGTACCCAGGGAGGTCTATTTTTAAGGGAGGCTGGTGTGTTTTCTTCTTTAGTTCCCTGAGATCACTATATCACCTTATCACTACACCACCTGATCACCTTATCCTGTCAAGGTAATAGTTTGAGCCTCGCTGATCTGATCTGGGACAAGTGTCTCTGATCAGTAAGGTATGAAGGAGCTTTTCCCTACCACAAGGTATCAGCGCTAAGATGGCCTCTGCTTTCAGTGTGTACTCATGAACACAAGTCCACAGTGTCATACTCTACGGAGTCATGTTCAAAGCCTCTGAAGAGAAAATGGCAAAGGATGGCAAAGACAAAGCCCCAAATGTCTCTCTACTCGTTTAATTCAGATTCGTAGGGGATCGTTAGCTCAGTGGCACAGCTGCGCTCTGCTTTCACAAAGTATTGAGAATATTTTCTGAGGAGAGATGCTATGACCTAAAGGCTGCTTGTCAGTCGGATTATTCAACTGATTCTCAAATAAGACTCTAGACAAGACTGCTGAGAATCAGGGAGGCAAAAAGGGACCAAAAGAGAGAAAAAGCCAAAGCAAGAAGAGTGTAGGCTGCCTAATGCATCGCTTACACAAAGATGTTCATATTTAATGCCCATCATTAAGGCAGGGTTTGAGCATGGAAGACGCCTCTGTTATTTTCCCACACCCCTTGAGCCAAGTCCTTGTGACAGCCCTCCACTGCATCCCGGCAAATTATCCGCATGAGCTGCAGCGAACAAAAACAGCCCAGTGCGGGGGAAGTGAGGCCCAGCCTCAACTCCACTCTTATGATGGGGAGGCACGTCACTTTGCATCAGCTCCAGCCGCCCAAACCACATCATCTGCAAGTGAGGAGCACAAGACCACTCTGTGGGGTGGGGACAGTTAAAGAAAAGAGGAGAAAAGAATAATGGAGAGAAAGGAAAAGGGAAAGGACCCACTGCATAAGTAGAGTGTAAAATATAAATCACAAACTGACTAAAACAGTCATGATTCTAATTAGTGTAATAGTTTCCAAGCTCCTATAAGCTACAGGTGTAAAAAAAAGAAACATTTTAGTATTAAGTATTTGCAGTACATAAATACAGGAACTTAAATTTATTTGATTGTAACATGTTTATATAATAAAACGTGTGCATATGACAAATACAGTAGAATAGCATCATAGTTTGAGTGTGGTACCAAGTAATCCCATGTAATGAGAGTCAGGGCACTCTCTGCTGGACAGTGTTAAACCTGCACAACTCATAATCTGCTAGAGTGCAAGACAGAGCACTTGATTTTAGAGGTTTAAAAAAAGTACAGATGCATGTGGCCTCTTTCTCAAGGATATATTACGACGGCCAAGGAGACTTGAGAAAAATTGAGTTACACCGAAATAAACCTGTCTTCCAAGATGCATGTCCTGCAGGCCTAAATTGGCCTATTTAAAGGCATAACCATGGACAGCCTTTGAATAATATTGACTTGCAAAGTACGCTGAGGTCGAGAACAGAATGCTACATCGAGCTAGCTGCCACAAGAATGATGAAGAGTACACAAGTTGCATTAAGGACTGAAACAAAGTAAAAAATCAAGTGCGTTTCTATTTCTGACTCTTTAAATTGAAAATAAGATCAACTACAAATTAATAAGCTGCAGTGTTTAATAAAAAAATAAAGTTTGTTATTTTGCAAATTATCCATGCTGAAAAATTAGCAGCACAGGAATCCAGTTATTTTACAGCCTAATTTCGCATCTTGAATATATTACCTCACCTTGTGTGATGATCTATTTTTATAAGCGCTTGTGATCACAAGAATTATTTGCTTAAAAGGGGAGATAAAAATATTTCTCCAAGCTGCATCACTGTAATGGGGCACCATCAGAAGGGACTGCTGTTTAATGTGCTTGTCAGTTTTCTTTTTTTTTTAAATAAATGACTCTGTTGGTTTTCCTGGGTGATGATACAAGAACACCACCACTTGTAAAGAGTTTTGTCTGAATAGAATAAAAGACATAAATCAATATCACAAGATCATTAAAACACACTCTATTTAAGTAGCACCTCTGATTACATTAAGAGGGCAATTTAGTACCCAGTTACTGTTACATTTTTTTATTCCTGGAAGACCAAAATGATAGCGCCAACATGAGTCCAGTATTTATTGAACACAGACAGAGTACGTGCAGGATGTCTGTCTGAATCATTGCTCTCTTGCTGCAAACCACTCTGTACAGCTGAGCGCGCTATCCATATTCATGTGATTTTTGCCGGAAGGCAATGGTGTCTACTAAAAATAGCATGGTGAGAGAAAGGGCCTCGCACTGTATGGTAACATTCATGAGCCCGGTCCCTGAGACTGGCTATAAACAAGTGTCTCTTTGCTATGAACATACTTCCTGTGGTTGAGTAAACACAGTGAATAATTGCTGTGGGCCCGAGTAAGGAGATGTTATAGGAGCATGGTTCAACTCAACCATTTCTGATTTCATTTATTGTTGTTTGTGCTTCTCAGCGAGTAGATGACTTGATGGATGCATTTGATGCATTTGTGTGGGTTGGCGCATTTGTATGCAGTGCATGTCAATGATCAACAATGTTCAAAGCGCAATAATGGACATTTGTGTAGAGTTGACCAAACGTAGTATTTATTTATGGAACAGCAATTGTGAATATTCAAACATCTTCCCAAAAGAAGCAACAGCAAATGGCTTTTGTTCAGACTGAACTGAGATTAAATCACCAGTAGATGGCAGCAAACCTCAATTTACTGTTGAAACTTCAGTTTTTACTCTCCTCCAATACTCATGCGCTCCAGGCCTCAGGATGCAAAACCTCTACACTGAGGATATATTCAGTCAAGAGAATTATCATGTCCACTGAGGCAGGACAATCATTTTAAACACCAAAAGGCATCACAACATATTTATAACGTTCCTCACGTGTAACTAATGGTGAAGGACCCTGCTCTGTAATGGATCATTCTGGACTAGTGGTTTACACACACACACACACACACACACATTTACTTGGGCCATCGGATGTGTGTTACAGCCTGTGTATGCCCCTGCTAATGTGGCAAAGATTCAGGCTATTTCCTTTTTCCTTTTTTAAGCATGAGAGGTCAGCGGGGCCTGAGGCGCCTGAAAACTGGACATGGAAACTGTGACAATGCATCTGTGAGACAAAGCGAGTTAGCAGGTGATTGTGTGGCTGACAACTGAAACAGAAAAAAACTGAGAAAAACTAAACACTGTAATGACTTTGGTATTGTATTTGTGATACTTCAGATCATTCATACCAAACACAATATGTCCACCTTTTACAATGATTTCTCCTCCTGCCAGTTGTTCAAGTCCGTGTGGTGATTTTCTCGGATGCTGTCAATGTGAGACATGAGGAATCGTTAGGTAAAATGCCTGACAGCTGCAGGGGATGAAATGTACTCATCGGTTTATATTAGATAACATCTAATCTGTAATTCATCCAATCGGACAACCAGGGATTTTCAGATGCTGGTGACAGCTGTGTCTATGACTATAGGTTGCAAGCTTCCTTTCCTCTCTACCACAGTTGGTTCCTCCCTTTCTGTCGAACATGTGGGATGCCTGAGTTGTTTAACTGCACACACATACACACACGCAAAGTTAAATCAATAAAACACAACAGTGAGTCTCAATTTCCAGTTTTCTCCATTTGCCGGTAAAATGACGTAAGCACTTTTAACCCACCCGCAAAAGCGCCCATAGTTCTACATGCAGACTTCCGCCTTTGTGTACTGTGACACAGACATGCTGTATGCACCAACACATGTAATCTCACATGCTGGGAGACATGTGCCCTGCTGAGATCTGACATGTGCGGCCTTTGAAAGGTCTGCTTTCAACTCACCAGATCAACTAAAGGCTGCCCAACCATGGAGAAGATGCATTATTCGGCCTCGGAGAGAAAAAAAAAAAGACTTCACCAATTGACTGGGTTTGATCAAAGAAGTAAATTCACTAATCTTGCAACAGCAGATACAGATAACTGCAGTAATAGCTAATCAAAACGTTTTTTTCATTCCCTGCACATTGTGACAGAACATCAAATGAAGTGGATCAGTATTTCACAGATACAGCAGTGTGAGAGACCATATGCTTGGAGTCGTATCTGTTTTCATGTTTGAGCATTTTCACTGCCTGCAGATGATGTGATGTTAACACATCTAACATGTTACTTGGCTTTATATCTGAATGTTTATCTAGACTATATAAATGTCTGATTAGAAAGTCTATCTAATACTTGTAAGTGTGTGTGGTAAAGGGATAGTAAAGTACAGTAGAGTAAAGGGAACACGAGGTTAGCCAGAAGACTGAACTGGTAAACAATGACCCATCACCTTGTATCCCAGTTGACCCTCAGGTAAATATTGTGACCAGAGGCTGTGAAGCATTTGATGTACCATGTTACCTTGTGCACTGTCACACCCAAACAAATACGTCACAAATGATGTAGCTCGAGAGGGTATTATTGTTAGAATATGTACACTGTCCATGTTGCATTTTACAGCGACGGTAAATTAACCAAAAAAAGTATCATTGGTAGTGAGAAGGTGTTCATTCTGATGGTGTACACTACTAATACACTACAGTCCATAAAATCTGGATATTTAACTTGGATGTAGTCAATTGAAGCCTCCACAAATGAGAAGGGATGGTCCCATGTATACCACTCTTTGTCCTTTCTCCTAACCCCATAATCATTACTGTAGGAGCTTGGTCTGATACCAAGCTACTGAGGTGTTTGACTCCCAGGAGTCACCTGGCTGACGCCCTACCCACAGCTTACCATCTGCTGACTCTAAAAAGAGTCCTAATGTGTTGCATAATACAATACATTTATTTTCCTTGTGCGAACATCTTCAAGTGAACAAACAGCAAAGATACTTCCTGTCTTGCTTGCAGCTCTCACGGTCAAAGACAGCGGCATCAGACCATCAAAATTAACCAAAGCTCAGACCCATACTGAACTGCCAGTCTAGAAGTTGAGACAAGTACAAACGATACAACCTTTTCAAGTAGATGCCATTCCCCCAGCTCCTACAGACAACATATTTAAGTGTCCTTACCTTTATGGTGACAGGGGCTGTTTGAAATTCAGAAATTCAAAATTCATAGTTGCAGTCTAAACCACGGCCACATTGGGACAGAATGATTCCAAAAACAATAGAGATATACGTGTATTTATTGAAAATAGTAACCGATTTATACCACCAGCTGTTTGTGTGCAGCACTAGTGATGGTGAAATAAAATTTCCTGAAGCAGTGCACCAAACTGAGACAGCTGCTTTATGAATGACACACTGAGTCAAAGCAGGTCACAGTCACAATAGTGACACCTGCTGGCTGTTAGTCAGAACTGCTTCAGGAAAAAAAGGCCCGAAAAACGTCATTGCTTGACATCTATTGCGTCGCACTTGTGTTTAATAAATAGAATAAAAACTATACACCCGACCCCTTCAAAAGCAGACAACATTGGCAACAAGACGGCGCGCGCGCCGTGGTCACGTGACGTTTGCGATCGACAGTGAGTGGCCCCCTGGCCCGAACAACACGTCACGAACAACACGCTCATCTCGTTCTCTTTACTTCCACACAGCATAAAGTACACAAAATACACACATGCGTGACAGTGGAGGGCAATAAAAGGTTCTCTCTATGTCCCTGCTGTTTGTAAAATAATTACTCACCCATGACTGCAGCAACACACGTTGCCGTCACCACGTTCGTCATCAATCAAAACCAGTTAACTAATACTTCCGGGTATAAATAGCAATGTAAACATCTAGGGGGGCGGGGGGGGGGGGGGTAAACCAGGTTTCAA
>CAAKHB010002810.1:207366-220550 GCA_901007665.1 Aeoliscus strigatus | reverse complement strand
CACAGAAAACCCAGTGTGCTGTCAGCCTCTAGGGATTATGGACCATCTACATCATCCTCTCTTCTCCTCGGTCTTCAGGCTGTATCCATCCATCCCTGCTGCTCTCTTATCTACATCCACCCACCCATCCATCAACCTCTGCCCCCCCAATATGCTATAGTTGTAAATATATAGCAACCCTCCTTTCCCCATTTTCACATGTGTTTGGTTCTACACTTCTGTTTTCACATATGACTGCAGTGGGTCATCTTTGTGAGGTGACTGTTTCTTCCTCATCCCATACTGACAGGCTGAAGTGATGACACTCAAATAGGTTCATATTGCTGCAATCACAACAACAGCAATTTTAGGTGCAATTCAGGCACTCTGTGGATATAATCATCATCATCATCATCAGCAGCAGCAGCAGCAGCAGCAGCAGTACAAAGCATTTAGAAAACATTCAGGCAGCAGGTAATCTGTCCCAGCTTTCAGTGGTTGAAATGACAAACAAATATTCTATGAGCCAACTTGATCACAGGTGAAGATTAAATTTGGCCTGTCACTGCATGCTCACTGCGTGATGGTGTAAGTCCTTCTTTAAGATGGTGGTCGAGGAAGGACCTTCCATTCTATAACATCAAATGATTTATACTTGTGAGGGAAGTTTCTTCATGTTTGATATTTAGGTTCAGCAAATCTAAAAGTGATGATTAAAATAAGTAGCTACATGGAGTGTTTAAGACATATTTAGCAAGTATTAGTAGTTAGTAAGTATTTAGATTGTAGTTAGATGTCTGTGAAGGTTCTCAGTCATCCAGGTCATGGTATCTTGCTGGGTTAAATTGTAGGCAACTGGACTTCTGGTTTACTTGAAGACGTTTCGCCACTCATCCGAGAAGCTTCTTCAGTTCTGAGAATTTAGATTGTAGTTAGTATTCATTTGGGTCTGGTAGCACAATTACATCAGTAATTATCTTTGTGAGACATTCACGGGTGAACACAAGGGTGAATGTACAGTACACACACACACACACACACACACACACACACGTATGATGTATCTTTAATTTGTACGGCTCTAAGAGTGAATGGAAAAACGAGAGGAAGCTGGCGGTGTGCATTATAAGGTAATGTGCTGAGTTTTGGAAACATTTTTTTCCATCATTATACATAATACACTTAAAAAAGTGATTATTTCCCTCAGAAGTTGATGGCGGCTGTCAAACAACAATACCACCACCAGCAGACGTTATCTTACTTCCCTTCCCATACTTATCCTGCCAGAGATGAATAAATACATACTGTGGACAAGTGTGATTGTCTTTAAGTTCCACTGTTGCATTGGCTGCCAGGACATAGTTTGAATTCAATAAATACCCACACTGCTTAACTCATTGATATCTGCCTATGTGACTGATATCTAATAACTTTTTTCTTTTCATGGCAAGTTCCCATTATCGGCCATGTCCCTCAAATATTGCTGTGATATTTTTTATCACTTGAAAACATCTTAGAGACATGGTTGCTGTCATCTGCTTGCCAGCGTTATATTTTAGAGGAACAGTCATAGTGCGCACATGCGCGCGCGCACGCACACACACACACACACACACACACACACACACACACACTCCTCACACAACTCATAACTGCACTGACCTTCAGCACCTTCCACCATCTGTCCACATATCAAAGAACAGATGCTGTCTGCCAGTCAACTAACAGCCCAACATTTAGACCAATTAGGGCCAAAGAGTGATAAAATGCTACATCAGCAGAGAAAGACACGATTTGAGAGCTCACTGATTGATAGATTGCTGACATGATAATATTTCTCAAACAGCCTTTGACACTGACTAAATGATTTATATCGCCATATCTGGTAACAGATGCAGTGGGATAAATTTAAAATGTCATTATAATGTGATTGTTCTCTTTGACCTCCATGATGACTTCACTTAGACAGTTGGGGAAAGTATCCTGTTGTCATATGGAATTTTCCAACTTATCCTAGCTACCCAATTCAACAGACAGCAGCTGTCATGTTTGCGTGTTGTTTATAAAACCCAAGCGGTATGTCCTCTCCAATGGGCCTCTTCAGAAGTACCACAGACAAGAATCATCAAGCAATGTTATAGTGTCGCTCTGTCCGGCGGTGGAGGGAAGGGGACAAGCTGAGCAATGATTTAAAGCAGAAAATAAATGAATAAACAAAGTGCAGGATGTCATAAGATGGCGATTTAGAGAGGCCAATTACGTTAACTGCATGCAGTTTACCTGAAGTAAAGTCAGAAAGGCAGAATATGCAATCCATATAAAAACATCATAGCTCAAACCATGTCGATGTAGTCTGGTTCCAGTGCTGGGTACTGCAGTCAGGTTGGAGATGACGTAGTGAACTAAAATCGATGGATATATGATATATCGTACAGATCAAGCAAAGAATTATGCTACTCTGAACTACCGTGGTTGGTACTTATATAGAACTGCAACATTGCTCTCTCGCTGTAAACTCAATTATTTTCATCAGCACTTTATCTCATTTGCGCATTTAGCATTTTTCTTTTTCAAGTAAGAAAATGAATATTCGTAACAGTTTAAAAAGCACTTTACGTAGGCACGTTGGATGCACTTTAAATGAGGAAGATTTTTTTCAGTCTGCATATGTATGAATGAATGACATTGTGTGGCACTGTGTGATGTGTTATGCATGTGTTTGTTTCATGTAGGACCAAAGATGGAAATTATCATTCCTGCTAAATCGGATGCACTGTGACACTGATTAACGACTGTCAGTAAATGTCAGTAAATGTAATGCAAAAAATAAAAACGACGCTGGCTCTTTGTTGCTGCGTTTACTCCAGAACACAACTCTGTTTTCTCATTTGGTCATTAAACAGCTTCTACATGATCAACCATGATGACAAACTGCTCACGATGTGATTCATAACACCACCTCTCCTTCATTCCTCTTGCCAGTCACCCTCTGTTTTCTTCCCCCCGTGAGGGTGTCTCTGCCTCAGTGTGCGTGTGTCCACCTGTCCCTGGCTTTGTGTGTGTGCCTGCCTCTTTGAATGTGCCTCCCTCCCTGTGTGTGTGTGTGAGAGAGAGAGAGAGAGAGAGAGAGATTTTATTTTATAAAAGCACTTTATTCACATATTTATATTTTTAAATTCAACTCAATAAAAGTGCTTGTGTATAAAATAATCTCAAATAAATTAATCCATTACAAATTGTGCAACGTGTAGCTTATTGAGAGAGAGAGAGAGAGAGAGAGAGAGAGAGAGAGAGAGTGTGTGTTGGTGTGGGTGAATGTTAAATGTCATCCCTGACATCTTAAACAAATAGCTGCATACTGGGAGTTTAACGCATCACAGCCCTGACCAAATACATTCCTCTCTCTCGTCTCTGCAGCCATGTTTGCTTCTCTTCTGCCTCCTTCCTACTTTTCCCTTTCCTTTCCTGCACAGCCAGAGCATGTGTTAAAAACAGGAGAGCACTCTCACAGGCAATCTTCGATAATTACATATGACCCATTTCATCCTCCTAAACCATTGATTAACTATTTCAAAATCTTAATGCACTGGAAAAGGACGCTCACGCGTCGTGTGAATCAACATTGCACACTTGCATGAATGTGATTTGATGATACAACTAAGCTGGTAGCTGAAGAAAGTGATGCATCAATAAGCCAGGGAGCACAGTATGAATAAGACAAGCGAGGCAAAACAGCTGACAGAGGCACAGCTTAAGTGCTCTGCCTGAACTAATGCAAAGCTTCCATGCATGCGAGCTATAAGACATCCCTCATTGTCACACTATTCCACTGATTGATATAAGAATTTAAAACCAGGAAACCAGCAAAGCACATTGTGGTGTTTTTTTCCTTGTGTGTGTGTGTATGAAATAAAGGTAAAGATGAGTTCTTTTAAAAAGAGAATTAGTCTCAGATTATTGTTTCACCTAGTGCCGTTACAATAAGAAGATGCAGCCACAAGGAGAAAAAAATAGGGACCAAAAAAAGAATTCCAGGAAAAAGTCCATGCAGAGATGACGGCTGTCATTTGAACAATGTGTTGAGCATTATCATTCAAATGCATGGTACGTATTATTTCGTATTTGTCCAGTGTGGTTTTTCATTGGCTGTCCAATGAAGTGGCTGCTGGGTGCTAAGATAAAATTAACAACACCCGTGACATTCAATTATGTTTTTTTTATGATTTTTTTTTCCCTCCATAATCAATATACCGTACATATAATGGTCCTCAATGTAAGAGGACAAGAGTCTATATTCATGTGTAAAATGTAAATGAAAATAACTGGATGACCACTACTGGACAGAAGATACCAAAGGGTGAGACTACACCCTGGAATGTACCATGTACTGTCTGTCTGAGTATGTATATGTGAATAAACTTTATCTCACAGGACACAGAGATACCGCGAGTTATATCCGAACGGCACAGGAAGAGGAGAAACAGGTAGAGTGGACAAAGAATGATAAGGAGCGATAAGGAGAGACAGCTAGGAAATAAAAAATAAGTCGCAGCCAGAGGACGGAGCAGCATCAATGGCGACTTTCATACTCAGTAAGTGGCACATTGGGACAGAAAGTAAGAGAATAAGAGCAATGGGTACACAAAGGGATGGTATTTGTGGGAAAGATGAGGTTTGGTTTATGCTTTGGGTTGCGTTTTAAAGCAGTTTTCTCTTTTTGAATGTTTGATAGATATATTTCATTAACTGGAGCTGTTTGATAGGGGAATAACACTCAAATCCATCAGCTGTGTCTGCGATGGATTCCATCAGAGGAAGATGTTCAAGAATTCCCTCATAAGTTCATTTAGATAGTAACAACGCTGACGTCTATGCCCATCACTCAACTCTGATAGCAGCAGCTACTTCTTCAGGACAGAACCCTCCATACAGATACATTAGGTTACAATTTGAAATGTGGTATCTATCATCTACCTGTCAGAAAGGTCTGATTACTCCTGATAAAGACACAAGAAACAGACGTGGTGGCTGAGAGGGAAGTAGAGAAACGCAAGGAGGAAGGGGGTTGTGGAGGGGAAAGACGGATGACGGACAAAACCGGGATGATGACAGATGATTTAATGAAGAACCGACTTGCTGGAAGGAATGAAAACCAATTAGAAGACACAATAGATGCACGGTGACAGCAGCGGGGGAAACAGGAGTGGAAAGAAAGAGAATGAGGAGGAAGATGGATGGATATTGGATAGAGATGGATCAAGGCTGTGATTGAGGGGATTAGTGGGAACAATGGGAGATAAGAGGAGATGGAAAAATATGAATGCAGATAAAAAGCAACACTGGAGACAGAGGTAGAGCGATGCAGATTGATGGCATGACGATGCAAAAAGACAGACACGGACCAGGAGGAAGAATGACCACACTCATGGACTGTATATAACCTGGGTACTCATTAGCCATCAATAGCCATGTTTCCAGCGCTTCAACGTGATTTGAATCATTGGGAAATTATTGAGTGAATTAAAAGAAACAGGAATCCTGTATGTTTCCATTAAAAGTACCGACTTTGGTGAAACATACCGGTACAAGTACGCTACATCACTTAACTCATTGGCTGCCACTGATGTCTTCCTTAACTTCTAACAAATCTAGATTTTTTTTGGAATCAACCAAACTCCAACTTCAGCCAGTATATTTTAGTTTGTCCGAATCAGGGGATGTTTAAGTTTGAATTTTGGCGTTTCCGTGAGAATTTTCCGACGTGATGCTTGGGCTGATGGCAACATGTCTACTGGTGCTTTATGGCGCGGGCGCGTCGTCTCACAGGGTCGACCAGGGGGTGGAGTCATGTGGTAACCAGGCCACCAAGATCTGTTTACGTGGCACAACTGATGTTTTATAAATCATTTACAGAAAACTAGTGTGACTTTTTTAGACAACACACAGAAGCATCATGACACCACTCACTGTCGGCTGCTGCATCAGTTCAAATGTTTGGCTCTGTCGGTGTGACGGAGAAGAGCAGGTTTATCTCACCGCTGCCTCTTTTCCTTAGACATTCTGTTTTCGCTTGGCTTGAGTCGGCTGTAATGGATCAATGAGGCGAAACGTTCAATATTAGCACCAAGAAAATAGTAAGTGTGGGTCTGTTTGTCTGACATTGTGTGTGTGCGTGGAAGTGTGTGTGTTCTAGGGAATGTCTCATTATGTCTCCACTAAATGTGTAAGGTAAGAACCAAAAAACCTGTCTGCCTGCAGCAGCTTGTGTTTTTCTTTTTATTTTCTATCACCCTTCATAGTTTTGTTTTTCTCTTCCACCTCTAAGCGTCTCAGTTTGTGTTTGTTATTCAGCGTGTTCGGGGCTTGTCCAATACACCAGAATGACTGAAGGCACATAAAGTTTCAACGGAGATGTGTGTTTTTACTTTCTATCCTTTCCATCCACTCACACCGTTTGTCTCCTTCCACTCTTTTCCACTAGAATGTTCCTTCCACCAATCATTTCACTCCACTTCTAGGAAAGGTCCATTTCAAGTCGTCTTAAAAACACACAGACTGATGAAAGAATCTGGAGCGTGTGTCATGGGTATTGGTGTGCGTTTGTTGTGGCTAGTGCGTATTTCTACCCGTCTGTGTGTTAGTCTATGATTGAATTATTCATGAAACTAAAGTGCTCCTCTGGGAGAAATGCAACGTAACACACTCCTAATATCGTATTCACAGCATGTCTATGTTTTAAACATTAATCACTTGAGGTGATCTACGTTTTCCAACCATACAAGCAGTCAGTGTGCTGTTAATTTGAATAAAGTGTGGTCAAAATGCTTCCACAATCTGCTTTAAACACTTGATTGGCCGTAGCTGAAATTACATCACACTGGAGCTGAAGATATGGATTATTCTATTTAGTCTCTTCCTACATAGAAATGTTTTTAATTGTCAGATGCTCAAAGGGCTGCGCCCACATCAGCACGATTCACTGGATGTTATTAGGCATGCCTGACTCAAGAGCAAATACGTCCACCGAGCTGTAAAGGTCAATGTGATGTTAAGGATGAACTCTGCTGTGGTCTACGAGCGAACACAGAACGCACCGCTGAAGAAGACACACTGGTTAATACACACAGCTGCATGCATGCATCCCCACCGGTGTCTGTTGTGAAACATACCTGACTTTTTAGGCTGCTGAGATTCATGTGCTGCACATCCTCAGTGATGTTGGCAGGTTGTCAAAATAAAATAAAGAAACAGCTTGTGCCTGAGAACAAGTTACTGCAGTTGCCTGGATAATGTTGTGGCTTTAAGTCTTCAAGTTTTTTGTTGTTTTTTTTCAGAAGTACATACTACTTATGATACTTCAGTAGGGGTACATTATAAGTTAAAATGCATATTTATGCATCACCTGAAAGATTATACACTAAAAACACACCTGTACAGATTTTACTGTGGTAAAGATCAGACACCAAGTACCAAAAGTTCATCACAGCCCATCCACTGAAGTGTACTGCTATTATTTGTCGGAAGTGTGTTGTGAACTTTTTATGCCGATGCGAATCATTGAATCTCCCCGACCTTTTGGTAAACATTCTTATTCCAGTGACTGCAAGTTTAATTGTGATTATGTTTGATCGTCTGCAAACAAAGATGCTAAATATTATGTGTGCGATAAAGGATGCGTATCTCAGAGTCATGCACAGGTGAGCATCTTGATTGCCTCCTACACTGGGAATGAAACCGTCATGCATGTTGACTGCCAATATAATCTGTGTCTCTGTGTGTGTGTGTGTGTGTGTGTGTGTGTGTGTGTGTGTGTGTGTGTGTGTGCGTGCGCGTATGTCACTGTCACTGTTATGCATCTATTTATGTGTGTTTATATATGTAATGTCAGTGTTTCTGCATGCGTGCGTATGTGACAGTGTAAAATGCAGACATGCTTATCTGAGCTAAACGGTTTGTCCTGAGGCAACACTAAACAAGAAAATCATATATTGTACATCGGCATCTCCTTAGGGAGTGTGTGTTTGCCAGTTTGCATACGTGTGTGAGTATTAACTAAAATATACATGTTGTAGCTGCACTCAGATGAATATGAATGACTGAATTGCTGCAGTGAACCATTTCAATTCATCCAGCAGCCACGGGAAGAAAACTACTCAGACTATTTCACAGACAATGCAACATGCTACAGGCTAGCTTGTTCCACTGAAAGTACAAACCACTTTTCCCTCAGTGATGGTGAGCTACAACCACAACATCCCCCTGTACAATATAATAAAACATATGATAACAAAAGTCCAGTATTTACAATGTGTCGTTGACCACAGAACTGAACTTAGAGCTTCCAAGTCATTAAAACAAAGCCAAACTGTACAACCCCTTCTCCCCAGAACTACAAATAATTTAACAGAAGACAAAGAGACAAAAAAAAGTGCAACTTTTCATTGCATTTCAACGCATCTCATGCCTCTGAACCCACTGGGGTTTGAAAACTTTTCTTGTGCTTTCATTGTGGCAAAAGAAGTCTAGATAACTGTGCAGATGGAGGTCCTAAAAATTCAGTACTGCAGTTGAAGGTGAATTTCACGCTACCTACTATCTTTATCAGAGGATGTGGAATGCTTTTTTAAAACATCTGCCTACCTCTATCACAACAATCCAACAATATGTGCGCGTACATGCGATGCAGTGTGTAGTTCATGTATTCAATTCTGACGGCAGGTCGGGAAATCCACCAGTAAAGTTGTATCTTCTCTCGCCTCCCTTCTCCTCCATCTGTCAGCAACAGCATCTCTTTATGCTAAAAGTATATTATGTATGCAGATAGATTGCCTAAACAGCAGTCTCCGTGGCAACCTAAAACACATCCATCATCATCACCATGACAACCAGGGATAGACCTGTCAATCAGCGCAGTCCCAGGGGAAACTGGGGATGAGCCTGCACATCCGCATCCATGCAAACAACACATATACAACCATGCACATCTTGCACACGATCACACGCACAAAGGTGGGCACAGCCAGATCCATCATTAACTGACAAACAGCAGGTGGGCTCATAGGGGAACTTTACCACCAGGGGGCACCTGAGCAGATGGCGCCAAGCACACAGCCAGCCGGCTTCTTAAAGGTTGTCTACAGGGACATAATCACTACCTGAAGAGCTACATTGTTTTAGTTATTATCTTTCATTTATGCAAAGCCACCAGCGGTGCCACAGTACTCCATTGTGTGTCCATTCGCGCTGTGCCTGATCATCACACTTGATGAGAGTAACAGCTGCGTCACCACAGCGGTTACATCTACGTAAGCCAACACCAAGCAGCATCCGACCGTGGATGTAAAGTTTGCATGCTGCCTGTGTCTGCTACTGTGTCCTTTTTTGTAACTCAGTTTCACCTCAGTTCTCCACATCAGCCCCTCTCTCACCCACTCTCCCTATCCAGGATGAAAGATTGATAGTTTTCTCCCTTTCTCACAAAAATACACTGATCATAACCCCTCCTGTCTCTCCTCCACAGACTCTGTATCACTCCCTTTCTCACCCCCCCAACACTCAAAGATTAAACTGTCTCTGCTGTTGTCCCCCTCGAAATCCCCTGTTACACACCACCGCAGGCTGTGCGCGCAAATGTGTGTGTGTGTGTGTGTATGTGTGTGAGAGCATAAGCTAGACATGCTAGCAGAGCATTAACCTGTCAAAGTATCAAGAGACAGGGGAGAAAAGAGAGCACAGAAGTGAAACAAAAGTGGGGTTGGGTGACAACGAGAAAAGAAAATCGGAGCCGGGCCAGTGAATACAAATGTTTACATGTTGCTGTGAAGTAAAGATGGATCATACTTTCTTGATAGGTTAGAACATGTGACCATGCATGATAAGATGAATGACCAGTGCCTGAATTTACCTCTGCTGATGGAAAAAAAACAGTAGAAATGTGTGCATTCACACAAAACCCTGAAAACGGTGTAGTATGCCAGGCCTGTGAGTGCCACTGTAACGCCGCCACAGAAATACACCAAAAACACAGAACGTGCAAAAAACTGCGGTAAATAAAAGAAGATAGTAGAGAATATGAAATGAATCTGCCACATGTAGGCTACGAGGTTTCAAAAAGTTTGTGTATTCGATCTCCTAAGACAGTGTTTCTCAAATTGTGGTGTGTGGACCTGCAAGCGCCCCCTGGTGGTCAACCACAACTGTTAGTCAATTGTGTTTGAGTTTGCTGTGACTCATTTCTTTGAACTTCGCTCCCAGGTAAACGCTGAAGAGGCTTGAGATAGTTACACCAACTGCCCACAATGTCCACAAACAGCCAGAGTAAAACACAGAGGTCATGATGTCCAGAACGTCATGGAATCACCATGGTCGCTGGGTCACAGGAAACAGATGGCACGTTGCAGATTTCACTGGTGAGTTATCAACATCAGTTGTGGATGCAACGATTGCACTTCCCAATAAGTTAAAAATAAGTAAGTAAATAAATAAATCTAATGTAGTCTATAAGAGCGTTTTCACAGAGAGAAACTGATTATGCAAGAGAGGCACAATGGGTTGGAGGGAAGAGAAACACACACAAACATGCATTGTGAACCTCCTGACTCATTTTGTGGCTAAATGAGCCTCTGCTGACGACAGCACTGCCACCACACCGTGTGTGTGTGTGTGATGCTGTGTCAGCCAGCTAACAAAGAAGAAGAAGCTGTCATAGAAAAAGTCTTTTTTTTTTAAACCAATCACATTGCACTTAGCCAAAGTACACCTGACATAAACCTTCTGTCCGTTGACAGAAGCTCGATCGTGTGATACCAGAATCTGCAAGCTGTAAGGAAATCATGCACTGGAAATACAACCAACACCCTAACACAGCTGAATAAACTAATTATATTTAGTCCTTATTGGTGTCCAGCAAAACCCAAGTGTGATGAAAGAATATCTTAAACAGACAGACAATTAACAGACAACACATTTTATACAGATATAGTGCATAACTACAAAACTATTAAAACATGTAGATTTCATGTTAGAAAAAACAGGTGGGTGAGGTGACTGATGTTTTTGCCTTGTAATGGAGCTTGAATGACTCTGTGTTAGTCTGTGTAACTTTTCCTTTGAGAAAAACAAATGTGCACAATTTAATAAGCATTTTGAGGCAACTTTCATTCAAGTTAAAAAAAAAAAAAAAGAAATCTGGAGTGAAGACTGATTTTTGTCAAGTCTGGAGAGAATAGTGCTTCACCAAGTATGCACAAGAGACAACAGTTTCTCTCTTACAAAGACGCTGACCCGTCTGGACCTGCAACTTTTCTATTTTTATTGTTATTTTGATTCTTGTCTATGTTATCGGTCTGCTCGTCCTCTGGTCCACTCACAGCTGTCCTTCTGACCCAAAGGCTACAGCTTCTCTCTGCCCACAGTACATCCAGATTTACAGAACCCCTTATCAAAACATGGATTTCAATTTGCATGACAATCACTGAAAATTGCTTTTTCTTTTTTTTATTTCTTGGTGTTGATAATGCCTCACACTATGTATATACACACACCACGGGTTTGCAAATTAACCCAATTAAGAACATTCACACATTTGTTGTTAGCATTCTGTCAATTTAAGATATTCCAATACTGCATACTGGACCGATTTCGGTAAACCATGACTTTCACTTTGTTTATGATGAGGAAAGAAAAAAAAAAAAATTATCATCTTGTTGATCATTGTCTTTATAAACAAATCAATTCAAATATATCCACCCATGTGACTGCTGCAACAGGTGTCATACAAGTAATTTGCTTGTTGTATCAGCTGCTGTGTTGCAGTGAAATAAATCACAATCAAACAACGACACACTGATGTGGTGTAGATTCACTGGGTGGATGCTTACAGGAGCCGGCACTTGCATCATGATGAATAAATTCATAGCCTGCATTAATAATACAACAGTGGAATGTTTTAGTACCACACACTTCAACGCAGTTCGTTGTCGTGGCAATCCTGATTCAGCGGAGGTTAGCACAATTAAGCTACATTGTACACGCATTTTCACTTAAAATGGATTCTTGTGTTAGTTTTGATGGAAAAACAGGTTGTAAGTTTTTCTTTGGTAGAAAAAAAATGCTGGATGGTTATTGTAAGCACTCATAGTGAACTGATATTTCTATGTATTCCGCAAACACCACAAATGTCAAAAAAAATTGTAATAATTTCCATCTCCCTCATTTATTTATTTTTGTGTTCCCCCGAAAAAAAAGTTGTATGCTTTGATGGAATAAACAAAAAGACTCGAAGCCGTGGGCGACTGAACTGGCATTTAAATGGCATTGACACCATAAACTACTCTGCGATGACACCGTTTTGGAACATTACAGCCATGGCCTTAGGGTCGTGGAAGCTACTCTGCATAAAATGAACTGTGTTCAGATTTACTACAAAGAAAGAACAAAAACTGAGCAGGGCTACAAAATATGGGCTCACATTTATCTAATAGATACAAACCTGGCTATAAAACAGTAAGAGGGTGAATAAGAAAAGGAGGACAGATATGCATTGAGCACTGGGGGGCGGAAGGGGAACCAATGGGAGCATCCTGTTTTAGTAATTAACAATCATGTACAATACCGATATGTTGAATCGTTGTGTGTCGAATGTGTGTGTGTGTGTGTGTGTGTGTGTGTGTGTGTATATATAGTGCATTAAATGAAACAATATTTATAATATTCTGCCCCTCTAATGTCATGTAAATGAGCGCTCAATATATAATGCCGTAATGTCATATTCAAAACCACTGCAAACAGAATAACAGCGTCAGTAATAACCGGTGGTTAAATGAACACCTCTCAGAATGTGTCAATCAATGACTGAATGTTGTTTTTCATAAACAATCAAATTAGAATACATAAGTGGGTGGACCTGATGAAGTGGTCATTGACTGTAGCTGTATATTAATGTCAAGAGTAACCACACTTTCATTCTATGCTGTGACATTAATCACAGAATTTAATCACAAAATACTGAATATATATCGAGTTGTGTTCCCCACACTCTGCTCTGACTCTGATGAAGAAGTGCCAACCAGACTCATCTAACTTAGTAAACAATCCCCTGTCCCAGCACTTGGGTGTTAGGGGTTGACAGGTTAACGGGGGAGTGTGTGTGGGGGGGTGTGTGTGTGTGTGTGTCTGTGTATGTGTGTAGAGATAGCATTTCAATG
>CAAKHB010002810.1:174464-188631 GCA_901007665.1 Aeoliscus strigatus | reverse complement strand
TCTGTTAGCTAACTGTAGTGAACTATGACCCTTGAGAGAAGAGAAGAGAGGAGAAGAAAAGAGAAGAGAAGAGAAGAGAAGAGAAGAGAAGAGAAGAGAAGAGAAGAGAAGAGAAGAGAAGAGAAGAGAAGAGACGAGACTGGTTCTGTGAGAGGAAAAACAAGAGCATTCTGAGATCTTAAATTAGGATCTGGTTGAGACACCAGATCGTGTATATATCAGGAGCAGAATGTAGAAAGTTTTGAAAAAAAACTAAATCCTCCTGACCATTTTTCAGAGGTAATTTGAAGACCTCCTGCAGTCCCTGAGAGGTTAGGGTTCGCATCACCTGATTGTAGTTACTCTACTTATCAGGCTTTTGCTGTGCGGTGTTATGGGTGTAATGAACAATGTTTCCTCTAGGGGGCACTAAACAGGCTTTCAGTGCTGTCAACACCCTGCATCTCTAATAACTTCAGACAGATTTATCACTTGTCCTTAAACAAACTGACAGTGAGCACACAGACAGAAATGGCGGTCCATGCAAGGTTAATGCTGTTAAGTGGTGGATGAAACATTAACCTGTAACCTGTGAACAGATCATTGCCTGTAAAGACATTGGAAATGTGTGTGATTTACAACTTCAGAGAAACTCATGTATCCTGGGCATTTGATAAAAATGCACATTCTGAGTTTTAAATCTGAGATATAAACATCCGTGTGTGTTGCTTGAATGCACAGACGATGTGGGGCAGCTCTGTTTTGCGGGCGTATGTGTGCCGGCGTGTTTGTGATATCTAATAACTGTGGTTACTGTAGCGTGTCTTATTAAATTTAATATCAAGAGACCCCCTGGAAAGCTGACTGACAAAATATCTGCTCACACGTAAACACACACACACACACACTCAAGATTTAGAGGCACTAAGCTCACCTTAAGTGTGAAACTAACCAACCAACACAGACAACGCTGAGTAATCATCCGATGAAGGCAGTGATTATATGCTGCCAGGAAGGCACAAATAAACGAAGCGGAAGAACTGTCTATCACTTTTGCCCGACCAAAATCAAAATAATTGTCATTGTGCCGTACAAAGTGCTGAAACAAGCAGGTTCTGCAGCAAAAGGTTCAAAAGGAATACATTTACAAGACAACAACCACGGGCATGGGATCCGACACATCCAGTTGACTACACTGTGACTTCACAGACATTTCCAAGAAAAACATATTCCTCTTGATTTTATATTTCTACGTCAAGGTCACACATCACGCGAGCTTTGAGAACAGTTTGAGAAGGTTTACGAAAGGCTTCTCGAATATTTGAGGATGTTACGGGATCGCTTTTGTGCTATTGTGATCACAATATGAGCCAACATTAACAGTTGGTAACTTTGCTGATGCATCCATGCTTATGTAATGAAACTACTGCACTACTTCCATTTCGACTGGATACAGGGAAAATCATCATGGAGGATAGAAGTTATGTTCTCATTGTGGCTTGATTGTCTGTTTGGCATGCAAAAAGCACCTGGCAGACTAAATAATGAAATTCTGACGTTTCTTGGCATGTTCATCAATCAGCAGTCTGTTATGTAGGATAAGGTCTCCTTAATATTTGCACAAAGCACAAATCCAGACAGTGTGACTTCCTGTTGTTGTACCGCAGCCTTTCAGAAGGAAAATAGGAAAGATATTATTAAGTAGTGGAGATGGGTAATAACAAAATCTGCTGATAGAAAACAGAGCTCAGGGGCTGGAAAATACAGCGCTGATCGTAATTTTAACAATTCATTAGCCGATTAAATATTAAGAGAAATCCCAATGGAATGACCTTAAATAAAGAAATCTGCTGATGAAAAGTACCGCAAGGCGTTGCGAGACCATGTTCTTTATCCCGTTTATGAGATGGTGATACATCGGAAATCCTTTTTGATTGGCTGACAGCATTGAGGGATACGCTTTGTCGGAATGCTGCCTTGGAGTGCTGCCTGACTCACGACATCGGAAACTGCCAAGTCAGCATGACCCTGCTCATTTTCTAGTTATGCTAATCAGGTGACATTCCTTCCTGCTTGGCAGGAGGCGCTGATTGGATGGGCCGAGGTGGTGACCCTGAGGGAAGGCTGTTTGATTGGTTGGCGGGTGTAAAAGCTGAATAATTGACTGACATTGGCCGGAGGACTGTGTTTTTATCAACACACGCTCAAAGCGCATTTCCTCAAACACAACTACAGACTATATTTCAGTCGCGTGGCCAGTGGTTGTCTGACAGCCTTGAGTATCAAATGGATGGAAGTTCTTTGAGTCAGCACAGATGCCTGGTAATGAATGGGCTCCACTATAAACATACAGTAATTCATCATTCACTTCAGGTAAACATATCATCTGTTGCACCTATTTTAGTCTCAAACTCAAACCTTGCATATACCTGGAGTCATCAACCGACTGACACGCACCACTTTGGTATCCCGCTGATTGCTGTTTTCGTACAATCATCAGCATTGTGTGCAAGACCTTCCTGGAACTGAACCACATTTGAAAAAATCTCCATGGAAATAGGCATTTTATCCCAGCAACACAACAATGTGTCATTCACTGAAGTTCTTTGATGTAAAGCATCAACAGTGTCCTGTCGCGCCAGACACCGAGACGTTGGCAGACACGTACTGTAATCACATTATCCAGACATCAATTTGATACTTTGTGTGGACAGTCATTTGAAGGCTGACACTGAGAGACTTGGCAGCTATTCTGTATCGTCCCATTATGAAAGTCTATCCAGATAACTTGCTTTTGACAAAGGCTGGTACCCTTGTTAAATCCTATTTCGTCCTGAATAACACAGAAGAGCTCCTTCACTGTACGTGCACACTGGAGAACTGCCATGATGCTGAAGTCCTTCTTGCCCAGCCTGAAAACGATTTGGTGCTTGTTTTGTTTTTGATGAGCTCTACTTCCAAAAGAATCCTGGCAATTTTTTTTGCTGAAACTTTCAGACTAAGCAAAACAAGTGTAAGGAGTGAGATCTCTTTCCTGTCTGATTTGTGCCAGGTGCCGGGAGCCAGGACGACCGTGTCCCATCCATTCCACAAAGTACACAAAGTTACACGTGGGACAAGCTCAGAGTCGAGTGCAGCTATACAATCTACTGCTTTGATTGATACCTGCATTCAAAGTGACCTTGCAGTATGAGAAGAAGTCAGATGATGCATAAACAGTGTAGACAGACGCACACACACACACACACACACAAAACACAGCACATAAACACACTATAATAAAACACCTTAAACAGAATTGATTTCTCCTCTTCTCAGCTTGAATATAAAACCCACATTACATAAAACGGACAACTCTTTTTTTTCATAATCTCATGTTTTTTCTTTCTGCTCCCTCCGTACAGCTATAAATTTCTACTTTTCCTTCCCTTTATTCCTCAAGATCACCTCGTTTGTCTGTCTCATGCCACTGTCTTGCTGCTTTTTATTCCATATTTTACATTCAGTCTTGTTTGACTCAAGCATTCACATACTTCTCATTCAGCAGATGTATGGATATATGTAGGACACACACATCTCTGTGCCTCCAGGGACCGAACTGGAGACACATTCTCATTGTAAATGTATGATCCCAGCCAGCTCCATATGTGTTCACTCACATACACGTATTGTCGTATTTATCATGTATAAAGTGTGTATGCAGTGTATGTTGGTTGGGGGAAATGAAGAAGGGGTGTGGAATGCACTTGTTAAATTAATCCAGCTTTGTGTTTAATTATCATTTGTGTACAAAAATCAATTAGCTGATTTTGAAACATGTAAATAACTTTACTTTGCTGATGACATTATCTTGTGATCCATCGATTTAACTATGGTACAAATAGGTAACCAAAGCCATGTCTTTTGCAGTAACATAGCAAATGAAGACATCTTTAGTGCGGTTGCTATCATTTCTTTATTTCTGTTTATAATGGGTGAGTCAAAAACAATCGGTATTCATGTGTCTGTCACTTTAACATTATGAGACAGGACATACTGTGTATTTGTTCAACACTGCATGGCCGAGAGCGGAGGTTCTGACTAGAGGGTGGAAACTGTCAAAGGGTAAAATCTGATACGTCAGTATCCTTTAGGTGTAGCTCCAACCAGCCTCCACAATTAGGGTCACCTTCTCCTTCCTATGATCCATTTAAGCAACCTGGATTCAATTGTGGTTTTAAGAGAGGTTGCAAAGATTGAGTGATACAAAGAGGTGGCACAGTGATGGAGGGGGCTGATATTGTCAGTCTCCCCCAGTGTCACAAACAACCACACAGCTATGTAGCACTGATGCATACATACAATCACAAGAAATGCCACTGGGAGTTTAAAACTCGGATCATGTTGTGAAGTGTTAGACCAGAGTTCATCAATTAGGGGCGAACAAAAACAAATTCTCGAATGATTATTTAACGACTTGACACTGAGGTGTAGTTATAGCTGGACCTTTGTCCAAGAAGTTAAATGCAACACAATGTTTACTCAAGAATCCCTTTCTTAAGGCTCCTGGATTTATTCAGTGAGTGGCTTCAGACAAGAGTTACATCATTAATTAAAATAAGATCACAGTCTTCAATGAGGCTTCGACAACAATCTCGGCTCTACAACAGCTCGGCAGTAAAAGCTACTAAAATGTCTTCAGGTTGTGTCAACAAATCAGCGTGACGAGCTGCTCGGGAGGAAGGGGCAGGCTGTCAATGTGGATAAATCAAAGGCGTGCAAGGGACCAGCGAGTGAAATTTATGAAAAGTCAATATAAAATCCTGCAAATACCAATGAAGATGTGCATTAATGTGTGGGAAACTAAATGCAGTGCATCTACCGGATAATCTACTCTGTGTGTGTGTGTGTGTGTGTTTGTGTGAAAAATCTAAAATGATGGTCCTCAATGGAAAGCCCTTGTTCATAATGCTACTGAAATTGTGGCCTGGAGGAGCTTTCAAAGCATTTAACCTGGAGCCAACACCTGTGGAAATCCAACTTCCAACATAATACCAGGATGAAGGGTCGGCTGGAACAGACCATCCTCCTTTTATCCAATCACATTAGGAGAAGTCCTCTCAGGCTCAGACTAAACATCTCCTTCTTTCTCACTACAAGTTATACGTGAATACCACTCCAAAGGAAAAAATCCTTTCTTTGTTGTCACTTTGCTGACACATAAGAAAAACAGTTTGATGTTTTCTGTTAAATCTCCCCTTTGTTTATTTTTAGTCGTCTTTGTTTATCGCTTCTCCTGTGACCCAGCGTAAACTGTTAGTGTAAATGAAGGTATTACTGTGACATCATAAAAAAGAAAAAAAAAAGCAGCAGAGATACTGAAACTGGAGGGGGAAGGGGGTGTATGTATGTATGTGTATGTATGTGTGTGTGTGTGTGTGTGTGTGTGTGTGAAATCTCTTCTGACTTGTTAGTCACTTGGCAGCATGTTCTAGAATGAAGAACATGTTCTTCAGTCCGTGTTCAGGGGGAAATTTTTACATCTGGGAATCGCGTGTGTGGTGTGTGTGTGTACAGTGTGCATGTCTACATCCATTTGCCACGTGCATATCAGTGCTTCTGCATATCTGAATATAGTAGAAGTTTGTTGAAGAAATGTTATTTTATTTCACATACTATGGCGTTTGTTGTAGAAATCACACACAATTATGAAAAACATCACCCATTTTCACTACTGATGTAATTGTTACTTCGGCCAGGGAGGATTAGCAGGATTACACACTAATTCTCCAGCAGATTTTAACCAAACTTGTTGGAGTACAGTTCCATGTGCCAAGGACGGACCCTTTACATGATGGAGTAGATCTCTGCAACTCGGCCAAAAGCAGCATTGTTTTTTTTTCCATGGGATTTGGGAGACGGTTGCACTCTCCAAGTGAACACTCAACAGACCCATCTGTCAGCGGAAATATGCAATCCAAAAAATAAAGAAATAAATAGAAACAAGTGGCTCCTGAGTGGAAACTCAGCGGAGGCCCACTGTAAAAGCTGTGGGCACCTCCCTTCAGTCAAAACAGCCAAATTTAGCAACTTTCTAGACAAACCTTTGAGGCTTTCCAAACACGGCCCCATGTAGCTTGACTGGCCTAAAAGCAAGATGTGCCTGGCACTTCGTCTGCGTCAAGTCCGTGCACACAGCTCAGTCCATGTGGAAGCTGACAGATGTGAAGAGAGCTGAGCCTTCCAAAGACGTCATTTCACCTCTAACTTTTTCTCAGAGGGATCATTTAAAAAGATTTTTTTTTTCTTTTTTTTTTTTTTCATTTTGTCAAATGACGCTCAGGCTACAACTCTGGGATTTCATCAATGAGAGCAGTGTACACTGAAGCATTCACATAATATTTTTGCAAATAAATTCAGTAGCAAATAGAAGAAGACTGTCAACAAGTTGCTATTCTGTTGTGTCTCCCAGACTAACAAATTAATGTTTAGTAACGTAAAGTAAACTGCACAGATCGGATTACAGAACGAATGAACTAGATGCCGCATTTTATCCAATTCTTTACTTTTTATTTTTTTTTTAATTTCATTTTCATTTCAGAAATTGTTCTTGACTACAATATCGAGGCGAGGCTAAAGAGCAACCAACAACCAAATCATACAACATCATACACAAAGACAAAAGAAAGATAAGCATACCTCCATGACTATGGAGGTATGACATTGTAGGCTGAGGAGTAGAATCCAAAAGAATAATTCTTCAACACCGACCGAGAAAAATGAGTGTGTGTCATGCTGTTATAATTTGTGATTCTGTCTCATCAGCACAATATCAAACTGCCTCTGACATCATGTTAAATAATACATCACTCTCTTTCGCTCTCCCTGTCTTTCACACACATGCACATCCACACACTGTATGATATGTGCAGGTGTATGAATTACTTATGACCTGACAGTCTTCAGAGGAAAGGGAAGAAATGTTCAACGAGTCCAACAATCACATCAAAGTGTATCCATGGAAATTGAAGGCACGACTTTTGGCAAGTTTAAAATGGATATTATGCATATGCTGGTACAAGTTTTCCTTTTTTAACAGCCGCCCCCAAATTAATTTCCACATTTTCATATTCGCTGTCATATCCTGTCCCAGCTCACATAAAGCAGTCCAGAAATCATCTATATGCTGACCTTCTTCAGGTCCCCCAGGGCCGGTGAGGCCAAAAAACCTGAGGCAATTCCAGGCCAGGTGGGATATAAAAGCCCTGTCTTCTGGCTTTGCCCCAGGGTCTCCTCGTATGAAGTGGCTGGAATGCATCCACTAAAGCGGCTTTCTCATCAGATGTCCATAACCCCAGCTGACGGATCCCACACAGGAGATGTGTGATTTGGACCGCCTACTTTTTCTTTGGCTGGAGTTTTAACCTTTGGATGCTCTCGTGGGTTTTTTTTTAAGACTGTGTCACAAACGGTGGAGGTCACGACGCTGATCCAGTGGCTACATGTCCTACAACTCATCACAAGTCGCCAGTTCATCAGGGCCACATGAGGGACATACAACCCTTCGTGCACACATTCACACCTCCGAGCAATTTAGTGTAGCACTTAACCTCAGCATGTTTTTGGAGGTGGGAGGAAGCCGGAATACCTAGAGAGAACCCACACAGACACGGAGAGAGCATGAAAACTCCACACGGAAGAATCCCCACCCAGGAATCCAATCAGGGACCTTCTTGCTGTGACGCGACGGTGCTAACCACTGTCCCACCATGTCGCCCTTTGTGTTTAGTTGTCTCCATTCTAAATATTAGATCAGGTAGTATTTATTTACCTCAAAACCAAGTTTTCAAGACACAAGTATGAGCCTAAATGGGCCTAAAGTCAGTGGCTGCTTGTATCTTTGCAGGACGTCACAGGCTGCAGGTCAGCTCTCACTAGTTCTCCACAGGTACTGTGACAAGATCAAGTGTGGAACCATCCGTTTTCAATATGCACAGCGAACCTTTCAGTTTCGTCACTACTTCACTTTCCCCTTGGGAACGTGTTTCAGTTTCATTAGCGAAGAAGCTGCAGGTACACAAACAGTTCTTTTTTTAACAAAAAGCCACCTATAATAATCATATGGTGGGAGATTTGTTTTCATCTTGTATTGCTGACGAAGTCGATACATGCAGAAATCTAAAATCCCAAATGAATCTAGTCAGAGATTATGCAAAGAGAATACATGGACGAGGGATGCATTGCCAAAAATAGCTCAAACCAGGGTGGATCACTCCTCCTGAGTAATTGTGCTCCTGCTGTATAAATTCACAGTTTGGCTGTGGTCACTACATGATTGTTGTATTTGGAAAGGAAGACAGATCATCGGCATAATGTTGCACGTTCTTTGCAAATGCCTCTGTGTGTCTCGCTGACTTCCTCACACATATGCAAGTGTGACAGCAGCATGTAAAAACAGCAGGGGCTCTATAAGTCACTGGAAAGCTCACTGAGAGTCAACTCTTTCCCCCGTGGGAAACACATACCCACCCCCACCACCATACAAAGGTATGGGCCGTGTGAATGAGAGAAACTGGGACAACTGCAAGACAGAACAAACCCACACATACACACACAGCTTTGGTGTGTGTGTATGTGTGTGTATATCTGCTTCAGATATGTGTCTGTTGGTAGGAGTATTTGAAAGTAAACCTGATATTATCACCAAGTTAACGAAGCCTTCACAATCCATCCATTATTCAAATCTGTTTTACTGGATAGATTTTGGGAGCCTTTCTTATATTCAAATGTAGTTCTGCATTGTATTTAACCCCAGTGTGGAACATGATGGAACATTATTTCATTTTATTATTTAAACGTGTCCAGTGTTGACATCTTCAACTATCTCCTCTGTGAAGTAGACAACAACGCCACACGACAGTTTACTTCATTGTTTTGTCGGTTTGCTCTGTGTCATGTTTGTGCCTCCGGATGACACTTTTATGCTCTTCTCTTTTATGCTGCGGAACTAACGGCCTCACTGAGGACATCAAAGTTTCTCTAATCTAAATCTGATCTGGAATCTTTAATGTTCACAGGACATGCTGCTTTGTTCTAATCTTAACCATCACTTCAACCATTCCTATCGCTTTTTTCATCTGTGAAAACACTATCGCGGTGTTTATTCATGGCCTACGGGAGAAGGGCAAAAGGGGATGTTTGAGCTTCCCCTGGAACAGGACACATTCCCTCTAGAGGAAACCAAACCTTTTTATTTTAACCTAATTTCTATTTGATGTCAGTTTCTTTCAGGGGTAGATAAAAGGTCTGTCACCTCAAAAAACAAATGAAAACAAACAGCACATAGACACAGATATGGGAATTTACATGCTCATGATCACTTTCCTGTAAACCACATCTGGAACTAACATCCTTGAATAAGTAGTGAACCCTCAGTCGGTACACTGCTCTCTGCGCACGTTTCATCTCTGAGAAACCCTTGTTGAAGAGGAAATGAACTTGTCACCCGTTAATGAGTGGGCGGATGGGAGACACAATGGAGATGAGACGACGGCAGTTTCCTTTAAAATATTCATGTGAATGACTCCTCATGTGAGGTGAATCAAAGAGAAACCATGTTTTTGTTGACTTGTTGTTGTCTGAAAGGTGCTCATCACACACGCAGTGTCTGCAGATATCCAATGTTGAAGGCATCGAGGGTCATATTTATGTATCACTCCTGTTAAGGGTGAGCTGGAGCCAGTCGTAGCTGTCAGTGAGTGAACAGCGGGGTAACACCTAGACGAGTCCAAGACTATTTGTGCGCCCACCTACGGAAACCTACAGAAATCAGTTAACCTGGCATGCTTTTTGGAGGTGGGAGGGGTACGCTTAGAGAGGCCACACAGACACAGGGAGAGCATGCAAACTCCACAGAGACAGGACCCAAAGTCAAGCCAGCCAGGGTCATACTAATATTTGACTTATTTATATTTTCATTTGGTTCTGGCTACAGATATGAAGATACAACATGTAAACAAACAAACACAAAAAGATTTTACCGACCTTCATAGTTGAGCTTGAAACCATGCGCTGAGACAGCAAAGTCACTCGTCAACCTCAACGAGAACACATTTCCTGTACTGGTGACGGGAGCAGGGACCTGGAATCCTGTTAGCCTGCACAAAAATGAAGAACAGGAAAAGGTTAGCATGATTAATAAATGACCACACACCTTCTGGACACCAGACACTACATGCAGATGTCCCTGTCCCTAATACTAACATGGCTTTCCCAGGTAAACAAGGAAAGGGAGGTGAAGGGGAATGACGAGATCTTTAGTTTTCAAATGGCACAGGTGTCTCCAGCTTCACTGACTTGAAACAGGGACAGAGGAAAGTAACACCAGATTTTTCTCCTTCAGTTTCTGTGCTGCATCCCTCTGTTTACTTGCCCCTTCCTTCCTCTCTCTCCTTCCCTTCATCTTTCATCTCTCCTCATACTATGCTTCCTCCTCCCTCATCCTTCCCTCTTCACTGCCATCCACCCTTCACAGCCTCTCTCTGTTCTCCGCTGGCATTTGTCCACCTATGTCTCTTTCCTCCTCTCTCCTCTGCAGTCCCTCGTGTCTCAACCTTTCATACAGATACATTTCTTGTTTACCTCCCTCTCACCTTCCCGTCTGCGATGCACTCTTTCCGCCTTTGTCAGCTCAGTTCTTTTATCTTTCTCCCTTTCTACTTTCAGTTCACCCACACCTTCTGCCAGCCCTTTGAATCCATCTTTCGGATTAGATGTGACACAATCAAGCAGTGTCTGTCAAAAACTTTTTGGAGGTGTGGGCTATTGTTATTTCCATTTGTCCATAATAAATTGATACAACCAGTATTCCCAGTGACACTGGTACAAATTGTTTACTCATGTTTTCCTTTTAGTCTGCGTCCTTCTGCCTGGTAACAAACAATCATCAAGATGGCAAGGCCACGTATTCACCATAGGTAAACTAGATCTATTCATATGTCTGACATGCTGCACATCACGGGGCAGCACAAAGATGGATCCTCTTTACAGGATGATTCTGAAATCTCTGTGTGAACACAGCTTTTGTGTTCTTTGCCAGTCTGGCAACACACAAAGACAAGAGTCTAGTATGTCTGGACACAAATTCAACACTCTCCCTGCACCTGTAACAAAAAGCACGTAGGCGAAATGCTGCAGTCTGCGATGTGATGTCTGTCCCTGAGTGCAACGAAACGACAACAACGAAATGACATTAGCTATTAACAGGAACTACAGTTCTTCGACAGAAACAGCTGAAAACATTCACACAGTCAACTCATGGCCCCTTGTAGCCATTCATCTCCTGAGTCTGTCTCCGGATTTTAATTTATGAAGCTTCCGATCAGAGGACAACTGGAGTTCCTACTGGAACCTGCTCTCTCTCAGCTATCTGAGTCTTCTCCAACACAAACCCTCTTTAATCATCTTCCTTTTCTTCATACCTCGCCTTTATCCTCTCATGCACCTGCGTCATCACCTCTCCTCTCATCTTTCCATCTCTCTATCCTAAGCTCTGTCTATTTCACACACTTACCTCCTTTCGTATTCCCTCTGCCCTCATCTAACCTCTCTCTCCTCATATTTCTATTTGTCCAGCTCTATTCTCTTGTTGGTATTGTTCTTGTCTCATATCTCTGTGTTCAACCTAATTGTGCTGAAATAGACATTGTCATGTCTATTTCAGTTTTATCAGCTTTATTTTCTCTCATCTCAATTCCCATCGCTCAATTGACTTTTTTGGTTTCTTCACTCTCAAAGCACAAACGAAACTTTTCCCAACATCTCTCCCAACTCATCGATATTTTGTTAAAGCTAACGATCATTTCTTTACTACATCTTTTGAGTATATATAAATACATTTTCAATTGAATGTATAGATTTTATCACAATTTCCATATTATTTATTATGTGTGAGCAACCCAACATTTGTGAACTGTAACTGTGCCTTCTGACAATGTCAGCGCACAAAATCCACAGCTGGCTAGGTTTGCTCTCATTAATAAGAAAACTGCAGAAAAAAGGCAATGATGAGAAAGTTGTGCATCCCAACATCCTGCTTCCAAAAGTACTTGGCACCACACAAAGGATGTGTTTCAATCAGAGCTATCTTTTATTCATCACATCTTTGTAAAGTACAAACACTGTCTTTCATTCATGCTGCTAGCTTTTGCACAAGTCTGAAATACTGCACATCCCTGCTGCTGATTTTTTTTTTTTTTTTCCATTTTGATGGCTGAGTTGACGTATTTTTTTATCAGTAATTTATGTTCATGTAAAGATAAATAATTTGATTAGATTCAAATATAAAGAAAGTGAGAATGAAGTGCAAATATGGCTTCATGTTTGGAGAAATACTTGTGTGGAAGCAGGTACGATAACAACATATTAAATATACAAAACCGGTGTTGCCCTTTATTCTCAATGCTGTTTTTTTATTATTTTTTCATAAATGACATGTGGTGGTTGGACAAAGACAGGTGTAAATAGTGAAATGAATAATAAATTAGCCGCTTCGGTTTCACGGCCTCAGGCTTTTGATTAGTGGTGGATTGCAGACTTTCACTGGATAGATGGACACAGAAGCAGCACCACTCTGGACTCCTTCAGCCTTCATTGCTAGAGTGAGAGGTAATATGCTTGTGCATTTACACGGTTGTTAATGTGTGTGTGTGTATTATCAAGTAATTGACAATCCAGCTGAGAGTGTCTCTCACACACGCGCCATTCAATTCGCACTGATCTGTGTATGTTCAGGTTGGCTGGAGAGTCAAGGTCAACAGTTACTGAATCGTGGATTTGTTTAATCTGGCTCGTGTGGAGGATTGAAAATGCTGCAATGCATTGAAATGCTTTGAGGTAAATTCAAAAGGCATTTTTGGTGTGTGTGCGTGTGTGTATCTCTTTCCCCATCTTTCTCCTCTCCTCCCCCATCTCCTCTATGTCCAGTAGATCTATTTCCTGACTCATGTCCAGAGTTCAGGGCCTGTAGGCATTGACTGATTAATGGCAGGAGCCAAAGTGACATACACACACACACACACACACACACACACACACACAGGGAGAGAGTCATTTTTCAGGTTACAGTACAAGTGGTCAATAGTCACTCGTGTCTAGTAAATCAGTCATTTGCTGCCAGGCCTGGACCGTGTGTCTCAGTGAGCTTCTGAATGTGTGTGTTTTATGTGCATAGGTGGGTCCTTGACCAGAGTGCTATGTTATCCATTCACTTACACGTACACACACACACACATCAAAGATACAAAAGACACAAAGCCCCCTCAGGTCACCCCCTGTGCACGGCCTCTTTGGATTTGGCCATTTAACCCTATGTGTTTCTGTTAAACCACACAGATAACAACAGTTTCACTCTTTTTCACGAGCACGGCCACCCAGCAGATATTTCTTCCCATTCCCCTTCAGTACAGCTTGTGGTGATGACCAAGAATGATAAGCCATTATGAGGTGGAGAATGTGGGGCGGTGTGTGTGTGTGTGTGTGTCTCCCAGAGAACAGACACTCAGGCAGGGGTTGAACAGTGGATTAACCTCCCTGTCAGCACCACAGGTTCCATATAGAGACTCACACTGATACGATCCAATGCACATCAAATACTGGCCCTGAAAATACAGAACTCCAGAATTACACATACGTAATGTCTTTAGCTTCTATCTTCATTTGGCCCAATTTGAAAGGAAGTAAAGACAATTGTTTTCACCATCGCGATACTTCTATTCATTTTAGACATGCAGACATCCAATATGTATGACTCTCTTCAACAGGCATGCGTACCTACTAAATTAACAGATCACTAGCATGATGTTGTCACTCTGAAGAACACCTTCAAACATTCCCCCCATTGTGATACTTAGACAAGAAAAGGTCATCAGGGACAAAGAGATATTGGCAACAGCAGCAGGGATCTTTTATTGGATTTATTTTGACAAGACGTGCTGGTTGAGCAACCGAAATGTTCCTCACTCATCCTTTGTTGAATAAGAAGTTGCTGCACTATTAGATGATAAATGTACCTCTTTATCATCCCTCCTGCTCTCTTTTCAAGAGTTAGAGTTAGATAGATAGTGACTGCTGCCCCCCCCCCCCCCCCCCCCCTGAGCTAAAGCTTGCTTAGGCTTCTGGCTACCCCCATCACATACTATTAAACTTGACA
>CAAKHB010002810.1:160996-174444 GCA_901007665.1 Aeoliscus strigatus | reverse complement strand
GGGACCTGCACACTTGGAGGGACACACACACACACACACACACACACACAGATGTACGTCCACACACCTGTATTTTGTAGATAGGTCGAGACAGATTGCATGTGTCTGGTGGCATTTAAAGGGGAGGTGTCAGGGCTGACAGTGCCTTAAAGGGACAGTCGTTATAAAGATATACGGATGAGGGAGACAATGAGGAAAAGGGAGATTAAAAAGGCACGAGAACAAAAGGGGGCAATGTAGAAGAAGAAATATAATCGAAGAGAATATTCATACAAAACACCTAAGTGGAAAAGGGACAAAAATTCCTCTGCGATAGCGACATTATGTTGGAAGGCAGAAGTCTGCAGACGGCTGATGTTCTGAGTAGGTTTAAAGAGCAAAACATTCAGTGTGACTCAGTCAATATGTGTCTGTCTGGTAGCTGGACAATGGTCATCAGGTATGAGACTGAGGCTTCTTAGGTCAGGAATACCATCATGACTCCATGGGCCCACGACTGAGCTAGAATCCAAGCTCAAAAATAGATAAATGCACTATATCACCTTGGATTCAAGTGAAAGATACTGGTCTATCCTACGTTTGGCTCCAACAAAATGTACTGTAAAACTGTTGAGCAGAGAATAAAAGACCAGCTCCTGCAAAAATGGCAAAGTGAACTTGACATCTTGTGACGTATATGTTGAGTTTAAAACACATTTGAAGTTAGAAAAGTATTTACTTTTTGAAGAGTGTGATATCTTTGGTTTTGTTCTTGTTGTGGGGTGTATACATGTGCAGCCTTACTTGCTATAATGATGATTATAAAGAACGATGATTGATGATGAGGAGGAAGATATCAAATGGACGATAGCCAAGTGTGTAAATCCTTCAATAGTAGTACAACCCCGCAGTTACTACTGAATATGTCCCAGCTGAAAACTCACACTTCCTCACACAGGAGCACTTTTATACAGACAGACTTCTGTTCTTGTAAAAATGATCCCACTATTATGAGGCTTTGCTGCCTGACACTGAAGCGAACAAAGCCAGTGTGAAACCACTCATTGTTCACCTGTTCAACTGTTTTCATGCCCAACTTTTCGAGTACAGATCAGGCCAGGTCTTCTACATTTCACCAGTCTGAACAGATGCTTTCAGGCAAAAATCGGCCTTAATAATCAAATGTGTTTGTTACTGTATCAGTTGTGTTGTTAATGTAACGTTTCCATGTTAACGTTTCCATGTTAATAAAGTAGAGCTGAATGTACTGCACACATTTCAAACCAACCCTGTTCTAATGTTATATACATTGCATTAGGACACAGCAAGAGAGACTCTTCAGAGACTCTTCTTGAGCTGGTCATCATTGCAGAGAGGATGGTGGGGGTTTTTGAGTTTATTAGAAACATTGTTTGAGACTATCTCAGCACACAAATAGTCATATTGGGTTTTGTTAAAGTGCAAACACAGTCCTCCAGAATGCCATAAATGAAAAAATGTTCCAACAATGGGTGTAATCCACAGAACATACAATGGGGGTTAAAGTGTTTGCACACGCTGGAGCAAAGCGAAGGAATGAGATATTCAGTATGTCATTAAAGTGTGTCCATACCAAAGACACAAAGCGTGTGTGAGCAGACCGTGACATCAGACACAATGGAGCGACGACATTCATCGGTTTTAATGTGCAAAAAGTATTATTGAAACCATGAGCATGTCTTAAGGTTGCCAATATGTTTCTGCAGACGGATTTCCACCATATTCTGTCATCTACTTTATTGTTAAAAACACAATGCAGCACACTAATGACTTGGAAACCGAAATATTTGCACATATGCACGAAACCACACAGAGACCCATTAGTGTGGCTGCTGGAGGACAGAGGTCAGACTGGTCATCTTGGAGTGGAATGGCATTCCACACATACAGTACACACATACACGCAGCTTATAATGCCCACGGCCCAGTGAGGATACACACTCTATAATGGTCAAGTGACAGACAGTGATTAATTGATACTTCAGCAGTGAGTGTGTCTTCGTATGTGCATGTGTGTTAAGGTCACTACATGGTCTTTTAATTGAATTTGTGTATTTCTGTCTTGCTGGATAATGGCGAGAGCGACAGAGCACAGAGGAACACATTGTTCTCGCTCTCTCCGTCTCTTGTGCTTTCTGCTGGAGTGTCACTGCTCCATTCTCTGACTCTCACCTTACAGCGGAGAGCGAAAAGAAGCCGACGTGTAATCTTTAAACATGTCCATCGACCTAAATGTGCGTAAACACCCGAGCAATTATCAAAATGTTTGTGCTAAATGCTGCGTTAAAAGGTGGAAATAATGCTTCATTAAATGTCAATTACTGTCACAGCACCGCTGGAAAAGACTCAGTCTGTTTGGATGATATAAGGGGATATGAGAACACATTCAATGCTCATTGTCAACACCCGGTCATTTATCAACAGTCACTGCATATGCCATGTAATTTCACTGAACATTACTCGGGTATGGCAAACTTTGGACTTATGGTGGGCTAATTCTAAAAATAGCATGTGTGATCAGTGTTTGCAGAGCCTGAGCAATGTTTGACATAAAAAAACCCCATACAATACATTTGAATTCTCCTTGTTCCTCCATATTATAAATAATTTTGGATAAAATCTGGATAATTGTGTTTGTTTCATTGAGGATGATCACACCGGCAAAACAGGACTACGTAAGTGGTAGCACTTAGGTGGGGGGGGGGGTTGCTGATGTGCTTTTATTAAATGCTTCTAAGCTGCAATGATACACAATATTTAATAAAGCCGCATCCACTCATAAACCAATTACTTGGATCGACAAATGTAGTTTCTCAATTACGCTCTGAATTTAAGTTTGACTGCAATATGTCTGACATTCAATCGAGAAGTAAAAGGTGTGAGGAAACTGAAATAGATGCTGTCCCCAGGCCTTTTGGGCCATATAGCTGTAAATCAAATCAAACTAAACTTAGACATCGAGCCTCGAGTGTCTTCAGATGCACTGATGTTTCTTTTGGTTCTTGATGTGATGTAAAATGATACCAACTCCATAACATGTGGGGAGTCAGTGACAGCTGGCTGCCCTGTGGAAATACACTGTATTACCCTTTTAAAATAGGTGACACTGATGGAATGACTTTGTGCCATGTCTTTTCCTCCCAGCAGTCTCACAGTGGCATTCACATTTATGTTGAGCGTAAAGGAAACAGGATCAAGGGAACTGACAAAAGAGAGTGGTGTCATCACAGAACACACAGTAGGAGGTGTGTCATTTGTCAGTTTTAACGACCAGGGATCATTTGAATCAAACTCTCTTGAGAAAATCTGTCTCTGTATCTATTCATTGTCTGATACTTGTCTGGACTGGGGAGCATGAGATGCCCAAACCACCTCTGTTGACTCCTTGTGACGTGAAGGAGCCGGAGCTCTACTCACAGGATGTCTGAGCTCCTCTGCACATCTGGAGGGCGAATCCCAGCTGGATAAAAAAACTGTTCTTTCAATTCCATGAATGAAAACCATGACAATCTTCTCAATGATGTAACTCCAACGACCCAAAAAAAAAAAAAAAACCACACACACACACACACTGGTGTAAGAAAAACAAACAAACACATTTGGACATGACAATGGGGAAAGACACAGAGGGAAGTCCAGACATACAAGCCTGAAAATGAATCATTGCTGTGTCTAGGCGGAGAACAAATCGGACCCATCTTAAATGTTTTATCTCGAATGACACTGGAGCTAAAAAAACAGTGGGAAAACAGTGGGAAACCGCAACAGTTAGAATGAGTCATTGCTGTGCCTCCCTGTTTGTGTTACGTGACATACTAAAGGAAATGATTCCTCTGCCATCCCACGTCAACATGGAGTACGGGTGGGCTCCGTGCTCTGTGTGACTCACCATACTGGGACTGCACATATAATCAGAAATATGAGCGCGTGTCTACCAGCCCATCTGCAATGGGCTGACTTTTTTATTCCCACACCCAATGCCATTTATAAATACAATCCAGAAAGAACAACATACTTGTTTTACATTTATGGTAAATCTCATATATCAAGTCTACATTTGACTAATTACCTTTCAATTTTGTTCCCACCTACATATGCTGCTGTCTGTGTCGCAGTAATCCCATTTTGCTCGCCGATCATCCAGTTCTCTGTTTTCTCCTCATCTATCCATCTAGCGATCAAACACACACACACACACACACACACACACAGGGCAGAGGTCTGTGCTGGTACATATGGCTCATCTCAGTGAGCTTCTCTGGGTGGAGGAAGTGTGTACATATGGGTGCCTGTGAGCGTGTGTGTGTGTGTGTCAAGGGGCTAATGGGTTGTTTGAGGGGATTACTCGTTTAGCCACTGGGATCACCGGAACAACATCAACCACATTCACACACATAAACACACAGGACGGTGCATATTATCAGACAGGAACATTATTCAAGGTGTACTGGCTGACCTTTGAGAACGCTGGGCCTCTCATTAGACAGTTAGCCAAATACAGGCTGAAGGAGATCATGTCTCGACCAGGGCCATGTGCTCTTTAACCGGTTTACCACATGGAGACTAATTATCCAATGAATCAGCAGTCTATCGGGAGTGAAGTAGAAGAGAAAATGCAATCCCCACACGACGATTAAGATTGTAAATAAATTTGTATCAACTGGGAAAAAAAAAAGATGCAAAGATGATGATTGAATCTACAAGAACTTTTGCCTTCCTTAAGTGCTGCTGATTTAATCGTTATTATAATTGGACTATCACTTTATACAAGACACGCTAACATAAACACACAATCTGTAACACACCGATTGGCTGTTGTTTTATTGCTGCGCTCAGATTGGCAGTGACAAGCTAAAAGTTTTACCAACTGCCACCTGCCACAAGTATTTGTACGCTGTTTGCTCCATTATGCAAAGTCATCTATGAATATTTATGACCATGGAACAGCAAGTACTCATCTTTGTCCTTCTACGTTCTGTAAGTGGTTACACTGCCAAAAATTATTAGAATCTTAGGACATTTTGTATTTTTTATCTCTATTTTTAGAGAAAAACAATTTTTAGCATATCCTGTGGGAGTATCTTGTAGGAGACGGCCTTACTTTTGCTGAGTGGTAATGTGGAAATGACATGATTTGACATGACTCAACAAAATAAACTTTCACACCAATTACTCACAAATGCACTTGGACTTTACCCTCATCACTTGACTTGTGCGTATTTCAGTATTCAGGAAGGAAGCGGAAAGTGGTACAGAAGATTTTCACTTTTCGATGGGCAAAATGTGCTTTGAAAATCGCAAGCAGGGAATGGAACACTGTCAGGCAATGAGCTAGCAAATCAAGTTGGCATGTTAAAAAATAATATGTCCCTTTTGATACAGCATTACATCACTAAAGAAAGCACACGCACGTTTAGGACTCACAGTGTAGTGAAGACTTGAGACTGATCGGTCCGACCTCTGGTGTACAGTCCAAGCCAATATGCCAGGATTTAGTTTTTTCCAGACTGTCTATCAGGTTCACTTAACTTAAAATAGAAAATAGTTTTTTGTATGCCATTGCAGTGTTGATTTCTGTATCTTACCTCTGTTTTTCCTGCAGTCTTTCCAATGATTTACCAAAAAAATCAGGGTAATGCTCTTAGCTGCCTCACATAGTAGAGTTATCACCACCAGTCGAGATAAAGTACTTAATACTTACACAGAAGATCATGGAAAGTATTTGTATAGCATAATTTTTTTTCCTGTCATCGCACTCTGATGGGTGGTTGGTATTCAAATGAGCTCAATGTAATGGATGGGTTATTACATTATGAAGTGAAACGATGTACTAACTCTCATATAACTGAACAGAGAGCGTTCAGAAAAAAATCAATTAACACCTGCCCCAGGTGGATTAAATGCACACAGACATAATCTCAGAGGAACATATCGGCCACAAAATGACACAAAGAACAGGATCTCCAAAGAATCACGAGAGATATATCACCAGAGGATTTGACTCCTGAATATTGTACTGCAGTAACGTTATTGTTACGATTATAATTATAATCGGTGCCAGACAGAGCTGAAAAGAGCAGAGCTGGTTATCAGTGATGAATTAATGACATTTATGGAAAAACTGGCAGAAAAACAGATGGGGTGGGGTGTTGAATTAATATATCGAATGGAGAGCAACAGTGGCGGGTTGAGGGAGAAGAAGTGAATTACATTCTTTCAAAGAAAGGCCGACAGAATACGGGAAAGAGATGATACCAGTGACTTGGTATCAAGACGGGCGATAATGAATTGAAAGCTTATGCTGAAAGGGAAAGGGGGAAAAAAATGAGAGCAAGAGAAATAACGAAGTAGGCTAATGATGGACGGGCTGAACCCCGACAGGTTTGACTGCACACGCTGTTGAACAGGCTGTTACCTCCAGCCAAATGGATGAGATAGTAGGTGTACACTAAACCTACTGGAGGATGCAAGCACACATTCTGTGTGTGGTAGTGAAACATTTACGACTGTCTAAAAGCAGTAGGAGGTTTTATAGTGAGTCAATACAATTGTAAAGGTCTGGAGTGGCACTTAGGAAAATATGGGTTTCGGTTTAACCTGAAACTATGCTTTTTTTTTATGTTGACGTGAATACAGAACGGAAAAACCTCAAATGGTCAAATCCCATGGTTCTAAACGTGGTTTTAACCTTCATGCTTGTGTTTTCTCTACATTACAGTTAATGGACGGCCTGTTTTGTCTCGTCCAGACCTAAGAGCCTTCAATGAAGAAGAAGAAGAACAACAACTGTTTAATGTCAGATATCTTTGTACATGGAAACATGCAAACGGGAAGTCAAGGAGGGGAAATCAAAAAACGATTGGACCTAGTCTCTACCGGGTGAGCTTCTCGGTCGCAGAAGACCGCTGATAAAAAAGTGATGGGGCAGGCACTTACAATCTCAATCATGTAGTACATGTGTGCGATGGTTAGGGCCTATTTAATAGTGTGGCAGCTATGACAGCCATCTGGAAATGTACATTAAAAACACAACACCTCTCTCTCTCCGCCATTAGAAGTTTGAAAGAGAAAAACATCTACAGAAAGCTATGTGTAGTTGAATGCTTTAAAAGCACTTACAGTAAAAAGATCCCACACAAATGTGACGCCATGTGCTCTTTGTCATGGCACTGCATATATTTACACTAAATTAAGACCGTTACTGATGTCTTGAAAATCAGGCAGTAAATAGCCTTCCCCAAACACACTGACAGAGATATTGTTCCATACAAAGAGTAGTAATGACACACAGATCAAACGTACGTGGACATATTATTCTGGCACATATCATTTTGCACTGTACTGGACATGTGATGGATACGACTGCTGGTATTTGTCAAAGCAGAATCATTTGTGTAATTTGTGTACACACACCAGATTCAAAAACATACTTGAATGCATGTCATGTACAAAGGATATGCAAGTAAACATTCCCATATCAATACTCTGGCCCTCAGTGAACCCCTCCTCTGGGTTCATATCGAGTTTACTTCATTTTGTATGAGTCACTGGATGTTTCATTTCTGAATACATTCTGTAGAGACTTCTGTGTATTTAAAAGTCATTCTGATTCTCTTGCGGAAAAATAGTGGTCTGAGCCTTATACAAAGGAGCATTAAAAAGCCACAAAAAGTACCCGTTTTTCTTCCTTTTTCTTTTCAGCCTGAGCAAAGCCATTACGGAGCTCGCATGCACGCACACCTCTGACCCCCTACAGGGCAGAACCAATGCAGGAGGAGATGAAATACTGCCACCTCAGGGATAAACACACCTCAATTCACACTTACACACATATACACATCATGCTTACTTCCAGAGGGGGAAGTTCCTCTCAGGAATACCGTCCCAGCATCAAAGATCATATTTGCTTATTCTAACATCCAAACACAGAATGCTGCTTGCTGTAGTCAATGTGAGTTTTCCCTCCCTTAATATGTGGACATATACATGTGTGGGCATACACAGCCATGTGTACTTTTATCCTTTTATCACAGTGTGTTCCTGTTCAGTTTACTTCTGTGTGTCTCTGTGGTTTGAGGGGGGTGTTAGGAGGACTTAGCCAGGTGTAAAATTGGTGCTGTAGAGGATTTCACATACAAACTGGGTCAGGCCAGGAACATGAAGAGGGGAATAAACTAGCCAGTAAACAAGCAAAGAAAATATTATGCTGCTATACGTACAGTACACACACATAAGTGAACACTGAACATTCTTAACAGTTCCTTTCTGGCCTGTGAATGATGTGCACGCATGACTTGACATTTTTCAGCCAATACCTGTGATCACACATTTCATAGAACAATGTATAACATATAACAGTACAGCTTCTGTACAGCTGATGAATTGGTAAACAGATCACATCTACTCTGTTCTGTGCTTCTGTTCTCTCATTCTTTATCCTTCCGTTCCTTTCTCTGGACCCCTCCTTATCTTCTATTACTTGTTTGTTATGCTCCAGTTCTTCCCTCCATTGTTAGCACTCAGAAAACCAATCTTGAGTGATAGTCAGAGGAGACATGACTGAAAAACTTGAAACGCAGACTTTTATTCAGCCCCAAAAAGCTGAATTTGGGAAAATGAGTACAAGCTTTCCTCATCAGGAAGAGGAAAAAACAAAAAAAACGTCATTTTGAGGTTACTTTGCGCCTTCATTTTGGTGACAGATGGAAGGAATTTGGTCCGCTGCTGGAATCAATCCACCACCATCACGGTTATGTGGACCTTAGTCGTAAATCATAGGAAAAAATAGAGAAATAAAAATACCCTGTTACATCGCAGATGATCAGTATGCTCAGACTGCCACTTCAGAGGCCGTGTTATATGGGCGCATTCATTTGAGAGCCTGACAGCAGGACATGGAGTGTAAAGAAAAGTATGGCACGTCAAATTGAATGGGACGGAAGACTTACAACACTGCTACTTTCCTGATTTCCCTCAAGACCATGTTATGGGGTGTCCATTCTGGCTGGATGGGACTCATGGTTATCTTTATTAAGAAAATAAGATTTCAACACGTATGAATGGACCAGCTGCACATCGCTCCCTCTCTCTCCCTCTCTCCTCCCAAAGCTTCGCCCCAGTAACCTCGCCAGCTCATTCACTGGCCCTTCTAAAGATGGATGCCCTATTTCTGCCTTTCACCAGCCACACTTACGTAACAAAGATGCCCCTCTGAAATTTGATAAACAGCTCAGTTGTGCTTCCTATGTCCATGGTAGTGGTGGCATGGCTAATAAATTAAATGAATTCATAAACCATGATGAGTTCCAACAATTAACCCCAAACCTAATATGTCTATTTTACTGAACTACAACCCCCACAGTTCATCCTCCAATGTCTTTTTTGTACATTAACACAGTAAAACAAGCCGTGTTTTGAAGATATCGTGTTTGAAAGCGGGCATGTCTTCACATTACAGTAAATGTGGAAAATGCATCTCTATTCATGGCTTCATGTTTGTCTCCAAAAGGAGGTAAAGAGTGTTGTGTCCAGAATAATCGGTGTTAGTCAGACTAGAGGCCTGCATAACTGTGAATGGCTGTTGGAACAACAGACAGCAATGTGTACACACCTCACACCACGGCTGCAGTTAAATGTTATCGAAACCAATACTATTCAGTAGTAGACTATTACTGTGAAATGTTATGAGATATAAATTGCTTTCATGCTTTAAAAATGGTCCTATTCTGAACCTTGCTGACACCACTCATCAATGACAACAGTATATACAAGTTCATCTGTTTATTATCGAGGTATGACATAAAGGTATAAGCTAGACATTGTAACCACATTTCAAAAGATCTGAGTCTGAGAGTTCCCAGTCGAAGTCGAAGCCAGTCGCCAACACAAACCTCATTTTCAGTGGAAAACAATTTTGCTCACACAGAATAAAATATGGTCACTAGATAAAACAGGACAGAGTGATAAACATTGATCCAAGATTCATACGGTGACCTGACACAACTTTGGAGGTGCTTTTTGTGCCCTAACTTCTAAGTTTGTTGACGGTCAAGCACGCAGTAACAATAGATCTGTTGGATGCGATGATATCATCCCCTTTCCTGAAACGTCTGCATAATGGACAATGATAGGATTTTAATTGTGGGATGAAACACAGAGAGAAAAAACATCCTCAGCACTAAACAATTCATGCACACGTTTTTCTGTATTTAATTCTGCTTGATGCATAGTTGGAATACTTGGAATACTTTTGTTGAAGACATCTTAAGGTCTTCTGCTGTAGTCTGATTGCAGCGTCTCATTCCTCTACATCAAGACGGATCACATGACCGGGAGTATGATGCAAAAAGCCCACGAGGCATTTTGTTTTCCACTTCGACTTGAATAATTCAGTTCATTTGACACACATCTAAAGCTACTGCGAACATATCGTAGCATGATGACAGGAGAAATCTTTGGCCTGTATATCTCCATCCAACGTTGCGCTAATCCAGTGTGAATTTGCGTCACACTTGCATAAGCAGATTTTCCATCTCTACGTTTAGCGTTTAATTCGTGCTCTGTGTCTCATTGTGCTTAAGCCACATAGAGCACACGGATGCATTCTGTGTGAAATGTAGCATGATAATTCTGGTCTCTGACGATAAAACCTTTATAGGTTCCTCAAGCTGTCATTATTTTTTGTTCAATGGAAATATGGCAGATGCTTCCTGAGTGTGTCTTCAGGTTTTACATGGTGGTGCATTCAGAATCTTTGAATTGTTATTCTTCTGTGATATATCCTGCTCTCCTTTGGTTGGATTTATCATCCTCCAAAAAACACATTGTAAGTCCATTTTAAAACTCTTTGTCCCATTCTCTGCCGCATTCACCAAAATATGATTTACTCCTTCTTTTGATTTGTTGATTTTATGTTGACAGAACTGACACATTTGTCAAAGATGGAATCAAACCCTCAGTTTTAGTTCTTTTATAAAACGTAATCGCTTGGCAAAAATGCCAATGTCTGTTATAGATTTTAATCTTCATCCGTCAGTGGTCTAAATATTAAATACTATTGACTATAATACCAAGTATTATTGACAACAGTTACATTTTCTTAAGTCGTGTCCCTCTCTTAAGTCTGTTTTGAAACTGTATGTGCTGTTTGTGTTGTCCATTTGTGTTGTCCATTGCATGTCCATTCAATCACAGAACGCCACAGGATTTAAGTATTTTAAGAGGTTTTATGAATACACGTTTTATTAAATTCATCTGAAACTAATGAATTAACATTTGGCACATGTTGTAATATTGATTTCATGAAGTTTCCTTGAAATATATTACCTTGACATTCATAAAGAGAAAAAATATATATATTGTGAAAGTCCTTGCCATGGTAAAGGTTAAAAAAACAAGCATTTCTATAGAATGAAAAGTGAATAGAGCAACACGACAAATTTTGAAGTATCATTATGACGAATATCAAATAAAGACAATTTGCCGATTTAATTTCAGAATGTCACACTGGCTGTTTAGGTGTCTCCTCATATTAATCAAGGACGCTTCAGGAGGCTCCAGTTCAATTCCAACATGTTTTTTTTTTTTTTTTTTTTTTTCAAACTCGCTCTCACATTGCCTGTTAACTACATCTCTGTCACCCAATTTCACCTTTCTTTTCTTCCTCATCTGGCTTTGCTTCTCTGTCCTTGGTGCTGTATAACAACACGGACGTGACCATGATAGGCATTCCTCTTTTATTTGATTGTTTGGTTGTGCAGCCATGAGTTGTTTCACACAAAGCGGAAGCAGCCAGTGGTATGAGGGAGGAGATGAGAACAGACAGGTTATGAATACAGGCAGCTCTGAATGAAATTCCAATAACATGTTAAGGTCTTGGAACGCAAACTGTATAAATCTGGAAAACATTTTTCCACTGGCTCGTCGAATGTGTACAGTATGCATAGGAAATGATGCTTTAATTAATAGTAGGTCAAAACTGCAGACACCATTGTTGATGAAGTGCTAATTTCAACCTTCAATTTGCTTTATTTGGTTGCCATGGCAGACACGTATGTGATACAAAACTCTAAACAGTGTTGTATTTGACTGAAATCACTTGCACATATTTGTGATCATATGCACTGTAGCTTTGTTGGAGAGGCAGAGGGATGTTGGGTATTAGCCAGCCGGCTATTTATACTCATCACGGTTACTGAATCCCAAAATCAAATCTTTGCCCTGTTTTCCACATGGATACAAAGGACCAGAGAATTCAGAGATGAATATTTAAAAAATGAACACACACAGGTTATTTTTAGGAACTAAAATCCCCCCCACCGTTAATTGATTTTTTTGTAAAGCATTTCAATGTAAACTCCTTTGCTGCACGACATCACTTCCTGGCATCTCAGATGGGCAGGAAATCCTCATCTCGATAACAGTATAGAGGGCATCCTTCATCTTCTCTCTCATGGTCACCTTTTTCTTTGACTTTATTTAATTAACCTCGTACAGAAATTCGAAAGAACATTCCCTCAGCAAGAGAACAGATTTTCAGTTTGTTCTTTACGACTCAAATCCAGTTTCCTTCAGTGAAATTACATTTTCTCACACTTTGCCTCACATGTGACTGGCGCGAATACAGATATCCACCTTTAGCCTGAACCCCTTCAGGTGCTTGGCAACGTGAATCAAGAAGAAAACCTATTATTAGTCTATGCTATGATAATAACAGGGTAGACTTTTTCTTTCCTCAATAATCTGAAGTCAGTGATGCTTTATGATGCAAACGAGTTCAATGGCAGGGAACTTGTGAGGGTTTGTATTCCACAATTCACAATGCTGGTCGACGCCTCTTGTGAGTTACAGAGCTGGCATCTCATTTCACTCGTTCTTTCTAGTGTTGGGCGGAGATGTGGAGCTCCTATTTTTTACGATTTCGTGCCTCTAAATTAACCCCAAGTGTGAAATTCACAGCGAGTCGCTGATGGCATAAGAAAAATAGGATGTGACTGTGTACTTGTTCCTCAGTGATGGAGTGCAGGAACTTAATGATTTTATTCAGGTTACTGATGAAAAAAGAGACATAAACAGAGACAAGATGTTTCTCTGTCTCCATTGATTGACAGAAAAAGAAACATTCCACGGAGTACCTTAATAACAGTGTATTTAATCTGCAGTGGGGATGAAGGCACAAGTTGATGCTGTTAAGGAAATGATTGATTACTTGATCAATTCACAAGTCATGGAGACGGTAAAAACTTCTTAGGATATGAGCTTATTTCTGTCTTTTGTGCTCCATGCAAGAGCAGCTCAATGATGCAGTTCACTCACTGAAGGCAAAGCAGTAACACTGATGTGATGAGGAATGTGTGTGTGTGTGTGTGTGTGTGTGTGTGTGTGTGTGTGTGTGTGTGTGTGTGTGTGTGTGTGTGTGTGTGTGTTAGAGA
>CAAKHB010002810.1:117546-127933 GCA_901007665.1 Aeoliscus strigatus | reverse complement strand
GGAGGGGTTACAGGTGTGTGTATTTACGACTGATGGTTTTCGAGCTGCCTCAACTCAATTACTGTCACTCACTGATACCCACATACAATATAGGTACCAAGTTGAAATAGACTGTGACAGAATCCACAGAAGAATTTGTTGAAGAGAAGAGTCACTCTTCCTGTGACTCGGGCTCTTGTTGATTCACATAGCATATGTTAGCATGTCGGACCCGTCTGAAACACAGGTCGGCAGACATCCATCTGCTCTGTTGTCTCCAGCTGCAGCCGTCAGCAGGTAGGAGTCCCTACATTTAGTCCTTCAACCAGTAAATAAAGCAGCTCCCTTCTTGCCATCCTGCTTCTCCCCCACACCTGTACCGGCCCCTGTAAAGTGCTTTTCTCCTCCGGCCGTTAAGAGACATCCGGCTAATTGCTGCGATAAAGGGCTTAGCCAAGGGATCACTATATATTAGCAGTGTTCTGTGTATAGATACCACTCCAGGTCCTCAGGATCCCTTACAGCTGCCAGGGAGCCCGTGAATGAAAAGGAGCTTCACGTCCAAGATCATATTGTATCTGCATCTCCACACTGATATCATCAGAGTTCATCTGAAATCCTCAGCACTTTCACTTCAAAAAGATATGAAACACAAGGAACAGTGTCACTGATCGATGTATCCAATACATCCAGGCTATCCATTTTATAGAAAACTATTTTTTTAGGCTGTAGGTGCACTGAGAACAGATTTTACAGCTGGATCTTATCGTCCAAGATGGAATCTCAAGGTCTTTGAAAAGTCAAAGACGGATGTGACTGCATAGATCAGGACCGTAAATTGTTACGGGGATACGAGTGTGTCAGAGTGTGATGGAGTGCCAGTTCTGAGGTGTTCAAGGTGGATTTCTAAATACAAGCACACAAATGATGCCCTGTCTAACATTCGAATACTGCAAGAATGAAACATAATGCATTGCAAGAAGGTGTTTCTCACAGTTTGTCTTGACCATGGGGAGAAAACCTTCAGTCTGTCTCTCCTGGTCTATCCACCTACATGTCTAACCCACTGCTCAATAGTAGACGTTCAGGTCTATTGTCTGGGGAGCGTTGAAAGGCATTCTGAGTAGGCAACCTCTAAGTGAAGTGGAAGTAGACGAGGACAGTAAAGGGAAAGAAGGTGCACAATGAAAGCAAAGTATAACATTTCATCACAAAAGAACTTTTGAAAGGCGCTGGAGTTCACAAAACGAAATTCTGTGTGGATGATGTCATCCATGAGACGAATCCCTGAGCTGCTCTAAACAGAAACACTGACCTTTGTACACCGAGGGGTCAAAACCAAACTGTTTATTACTCCTTATCCTCACTGCGAACACAGTCATCATTTGGAAGATGTTAATGAGGTTAATGGGACATTTAAAATGTGTGCTGTAGCCTACAGCCTTAATACATCCATACACATTTGATTATCTGAATTTGTCGGCCTCCATCTTTGCTGCACAGCTCTGTCTCTTGTGATGGAAATACAGTACATTATATACGTCACCGGAAATGTGGTGTACAGTAGATGTGGCATCCTGGAGGAAACATTAAAATAGATATTTGTATAATTGAGAAACCAAACTGCTGTTTTACCGTAGTGTCGTGCAGACAGCTCCATCTGTTTCTCAAGTCAGTGAAGTTTCATATTGTGCTGCTCTATTTTCACTGTTCTTATTCAGCTGTTTCTGTAAGTGTCTTGCGACAATACAGAATTACTGTATTTTCATTGATTTCACCAGGAAAGGGTGAAAATGTGAGCGCATTAAGAGTTAAAACACCTGAGAACCTGGAAGAAAAAAAAAAAAAAAACGAGAAACAACATTGTTCAGGGCACAGAGACAGAAAAGACACACACAAGAGCGCTCACATACACAGCAAGGGAACAGGAAGTAATGGAGTGGAAGAAAGGACAGCGCTGTCTGACATGAAAATCAACACAGCGCGACATCACCATTATATGCACACACAAGCGCACACACACACAAATCAATATGGTATAAATGTTTTGACCGATGGCAAATTATGTGGTTGAGAGTGTGTGTGTGTGTGTGTGTGTGTGTGTGTGGGGGGGGGGGTTATAATGTAAAACATGAAGATGAAGCCCGGAACCATTAGTTATTCTCTTTGATTCATAAAAACATGCAATGCATTTAATTTGTTTCGAGATGATGAATGTGCTGCATCTTTTGAAAGACTGTAAATTACTCCAGGGATTTTTTTTTTAATTATTATTATTATTATTATTTTACTTCATCTCATTTTCAGCGTGAACACGAGAGACACAACAGCAGCCTGCTAGGTGCACTGGGGACCGATGCGCAAACAACACGGCAGCAGGCAATCGCTGATAATGTTCCAATAAAAGACGCCTGTTTACAATCTGAAGCAATCACTGTTTCTAGGGCGGTTCTCCAGTCTGCCTGTGTGGGTCACATGACCCTCGTATGGCTTCCTAACATATTGACATGACAGGTCAAGGTCCTTTGGCCAGAGATCCACGGGTGGAATCTTATAAATTGCATCCAACAGAGATGTTAAAAGCTCCTCTCGTCCTCATGATGCTGTTCATTCCATGCGGTACAGTCCGGTGTCAATCAAATGCAGACAATGCTGCCTCCCATGAGAGCTTGAATCAGTGATCCTAACAGGGGTTTACAATCTAATCAAGATCATTAATGAGCAGGCCCAACCTATTTTTAGAACGTAATCATCCGACTGCAACATGATACTGTGAGAAGGTTTCAAGCTGACTACATTACTAGCAATAAATTACCTCTGGCACATGAGAGAGTGCATTTATGGACGGGGGCTATAAAACAATAACCTCCACACATCCTGTATACGTCCCTGAGAACATCAGCCCACCTGATACTCTGTGGTCTAGGTCAAGTGTTTTAACAACCTGCAAAAATTGTGTTAACTGACCCGACCTGACATGCAAACCACCGATCAGATAATAAAACTGTAGGATGGTGTTATCATTGTTCTCTCGAACACACAGCTGATTGGATGAAGACAGGGACAGGAAAAGAAGGGAGGTCAGCGAGGCTTCAGACGCTGCAGGCAGAAGTTATTTCTAACTTACTCGGAATGGACATTTTGACCGAACCGCAGCCAGCTTCTCACCTGACGACCACCAAACGCATCGGAAACAAATAGGGCCAGAAGGGTTTTTGTACAGTGGATGAAAAACAAAGCAGCATGGCCAGAGCACCTGACCCCGACCTAATTTAGCCACTGCTGAGACCAGCTGCTCGCCGTCTTTGCAGACATCTCAAACTTGTCACTCTGCCAAGAAAAGGTTCTTTAAAGGAAAAAAAAGTCTGTCATCCCCAAATGCATAAACTGTCTGGCCTCAGTGACTGCGGCACATCGCAGGCATGTATTTAATCAGCCAAATATCCCCTGAAGGACTCTTCCATTTGACACCTTCCAAAGCAGAGTCCACTGCACTTCACACACTGAAGTGATCTTTGAACGCTTCATTGATTTCAACATGAAACAGGTTCCACTGGTCCAGTTTGCAGACAGACACACTGTCGCTTGTAGTCTGGTTTGGAAACATTTCTACAAACACAATGCAGGAGATGGATCATGGATGTCCCTCAGCACCGAGCTCACCATCACCTCCAGCATCTCTCCTCTGACAGAAACACAAGTGCCGACACAATTATGACTTGTTTAAGTACTAAAGTAGGATGAATGTGCTTATTTGAAATGCAGTGTTAGCTGTGAGTGAATTTTTGTTGTTTTTTTTTACCATAAACACGATGTTCCTGACTGTATTTGTCCTTGTACCCGCCATACAATGACAATAAAGGAATCTATCGATTTATCTGAACATGGCTGGGTCATTTATTTTGATGGAACATATCCTTCAAAGTGTTGTCAGCAATGTGTGATTTCTCTGAAACCAAATGTAATGTGACACTCACTCTGTGTGTGTGTGTGTGTGTGCGAGGTTTGTGTGTGTTTGTGCATGCGTCTCAACTGATATACTTGACCTTTAAGGTAGAGTTTAAAAATTGTCTCGAGGCAATGGAAGAGAGCCAGTGAGATAGAGAAATGTGACATTACAAGTTCATCACATTTATACAAACACGCTATTGTGCACTCGCACACACACACACACACACACACACACACACACATTGGAGGTTAGTAACTCTATACCCTGAATGACCAAAACAATGTGGCAGCAGTGGCATTTGGCCTGGGGATAAACAGCAGCCCTTCCCTTCCCTTTCACGTGCTTATCTGTGTATTTGTACTGGTCTGTTGTTGCATGTTTTCCAACTGTTCCTGCAGCTACTGTCTGAATCCCAGAAGCAATAACTGTTCGACATTTTGAACGGGATTTGAAGCTGCGCTGCGTTTCGCCTCTATCAGAGCTTATTTCGGTAGTTCACAACTTTACGAAAGGAGACAAATTTAAAAACAATAGCCAGCAAGAAATGGATTAAAAGACAGTATTTACCTATAAGTAAGTGGGACATGAACCAAAGCTGACTGGATTAACCTAATTTATATGTAAACTACTGGGTTTAAAATTAGTTTACATAACTAGTTATATTTTACTATGGTAAAATAAAGCACTTTAAAACTATAAAGTCGCTCGAATTTTAAGTTTTGATGGGGAGCAAAGTGAGGAAGGAATCGAGCTGCGAACTCTGGCGTCATAGATCGACATTCTGCGACATCTGACCCGTGACTCTCGTACTTGTGGATCCTTTGTGGCCCACTTTATCCCAGAACGCACCTCATGCCGGGGGAAACGTGATCTGCACAGCTCTATTGGATCTGACGTCTCTGCAGCGTTCTCACATTCGATGTGATTTCTTTTGTTGGTTCCACTGATGAAATCTAACAACTGCGGCTGTCGTTTTACTTTTTTTCTGCATGTAAAGTCAAGCTTCTTAACAGTGCCTGTGGCTCCTCGTGTCCGATAGTATTCAGTGAAATTGTGATAAATGGTGATTTTTTTTTTCTCCCTATAAGCCGAGTTACAGTGTGAATCATATAGTTTACAGCATCTTGAGTTGAGATTACTTCCAGTAGTTTCTCTGAAGCTGAGCCTGTGTTGTCAACAAGTCTGCTGCTGATCCAATTGCAGAAGAACCATCCTGCGTCCTTCTGTCCTCAGCAGTCAGAGTCACTTAGATGAGAGAGAGAGAACGCCAGATTTCAGTTCATGAGGGAATATGACATTGTAGAGGGCGGTCGACGAGGCTCTTGAGTAAAAGATTTGAAATTGCGTTATAATGTGTTTATTTTCTACATGTTTTTTCATATAAAGAGCCGTGTTTTGTGATGCAATGGCAATAGAAAAGGATTCAAACACGTGACTCATTTGAAAGTGTTCAGTCTGACAGAAATGTAAACCAATTCTGACTTTTCAGGAAAAGTTACACTTTCATTCTGTGCCCCTCTAAACGCACAAACACACTGTGGACGTTTGGGGGTTTTGTTTGGTTGGTTTTTTTTAACATAGCTTTTAATAAAAATAATATATACCCCACCTTTCAGGCAATATTAATGAGGACCCTTCTCGCCATGAGGCGACAGCGCTAAGCGATAAGCACTGCACCACCGTGCCGCCCATTTTAATATTTATCCAACAAAAAAAAGATTGAAAAAAATTGAACATTCAGGATTAAATAAACTTAACTGGCTTGCAGGAGATTCAGGGGGAAAAAAATCAACCGTGGCTTCATATTAATCAACCATCTCCGTTGCTACCGGTCTCTTCAGTGGTGCTGTAATGGGACTTTCACACTCACACAACCTCACATCCTGTATGGGGGTGCGGTGTCATCATCAGCTGATTGCAGTCTTAGGCACCAAGACAAACAGGACCGACAACAGGGTTGATACATTTTTCAGCATAGGCTGGGGGAGGGGGGGCTTGTGGTTAGTGGGCCTCGAATCCTGTTTATGACTTCTTTCAGTGTTTTCTCTTGACACTGCAGGTTCATTTGGGTGGATTATCAACCTCAAGTCAGGAGGAATGAGCCTCAAAATCCTCCCTGTGATCTTCGGCGACCATTTTGCAATATTTACCGACTTTGATGCCCCCTCTCCAGGTGTCTGTCCTTAAGTATCCCGACTCTCCCTCTCTGTCCGCTAGGGTAAGCCAGTTAAAGGTAATTATGAGGTTTCTAGTTAATTAGCGAAGAGCACCCAGCTGTTTTAGCCCCATAAGACAAAGGCTGCACGCACGCACGCACACACACACATACACACACACACACACACACACTGTCATAGACGCGTTCACATGCACACACCTGAGGGAGTCTTGGAAAAATGTCAGTGCTGTTCAGATTGTAATTACAGGGAGATTTGCTGGCTCTCTCACAAAGCTGGGATAAACCACCTGACTGACACGAATGCACGCACACACTTTAGAAGTAGTCACTTGCTCACAAAACCACACACACACACACACACACCTTAAGAAAATCAATACTAAAGCTTGTCTCAGACAAACACAACATATTAGAGGTGACGAGGTAACAAGCAGACATAACTTCTCCTTCCTACTTTTTCTGTTGGAGGTTGAGTTAATGGTTAAGAAACATTTTTTATTCTGAATGAAGAAAACGTAACGATTTTGCCATTTATGATAGACATTTTTATTTATATTTATTTCCTGCAAAAAAAAGGAAATTCTCTCTGTCACAACAATCATACTGAAACATGCAGTCAAGAATTTTACATTTCTCTCCAAAGCGTATGTGCATGTTCTTTTCAGATTTATGGAAGCCCGCTGAGCCATGAAGTGGAGGTGTGATCTTATTTTCAGCTCCCCGCTGCTCACTTTCCAGTGCAAATAAGTACTTAGCACCCACACAAACATCCGGGGGTCAATTTACCTCCTTAAATGAAGAAAATCGGCATAACCTCCAGCTCATCAATCACTATTTCCTAATATCATATTCATAATTAAAGTGGCTGCTCAAGTTTTCATGCATTGGTTTTTTGCATGGCTGCTATCACCGCTGTCTAAATGTAAGTTCCCCCCGTCCATCACATGGCTGCTCTGTGATGGACAACACCGCAGAGACAGGGTCTAAGCCCTTAACTTTGTTAGTCTTTGGTTAAAAGTGTTCATCAATAGCACCAATTAGTGACGCACATGATCCATTTCAAAGCGGATTCCTGACCCTTTCAGAGTTATCCCCGGGTTTTCACCCAAAGCCCTTTTCTATCGAAAACGACAAAATAAGATCAAAATGGAAATCACATGTTTTGTAAGCTCACCGGTATGAAAATGTGACACTGGGCCACCGACTCTCAGAAGACTACTCTTCAATCAACGACAGTTGACAGCTTATGTTCACTTGACAAACCATCGCGGCACGTTCAGTTGAGCGGCTGCACATCTGCAGCAACAGAACATCTCCAATAGCAAAGCAAAGATTAAAAAAAAAAAACACCTTCTGTGTGAAACCAAATGTGACAGCTTGCTCTCAGTACGGCTGCAAGGCCTGCCAGACAATAAGACGCTCACACAATGATACTTCCAAGGCTCACTTCACACACTGTTCAAATCCATCACCTCCATGGACATTGCTGTTGACATTGTTGTCATCCAATTTTCTCACCCAACATGTTTGTCTTGCTCAAAGTGCCTTAAGGCTGATGTGGGACATTTGCAGTGGAAGAGCCACGCGGACAGCTTCGGACACGTCTGTTTATGCTTCTTGCTGCAGTCCGCCCGACGCGCCACAAGACGATAAATAAAGAGAGAAGCTTATGTGATCAGGGAGTAAGACTTGAAAAAAAACCCCAGCCCTGATGACTTATTGAGATGAAATGTGATGGAAATGTTTAGACAACTTCAAACGGCAGCCTGCTGGCTAATGTCGGTCACAGACAACTTCAGATTTACCGCATTTTCTCAGCATACTAGTTGCTCTGGAACCTCGTCCACATCCACGGGGCTTTCCTTTACATGCTCACTGAGGGTCTTTGCATCACAGGATCCCTGAAGAACCCTGCTGCACTCACTCAGATAGCATTAACCCCTGATTTACTGGTCTTCCACGTACACATTCGGTCCTTGTTCACACTGCAGGCTCTAATGCCCGCAGTCATTTGCAAGTGATCAAATCGTATTTTGTTGCGTCCGCAAATCAGCGCTGTGTGCTGACCTATTGGCATGGATTGCTGTGGTAATGCCATAGGCAGGAGTGCGTGCACTGGTGATGCAGTATAATAACACAGAAGAGGAGGTAGAGCATCTTGTCATCCTGCTCTTCCACCACACCAGACAGACACAGCGATGCAGGAGGCTGATACAAAGAGGTTCTGAACAGGGACGATGAAGTCCTCTGTGACCGTCAGGGATCCTGTATTGTCCACTGCAAATGACATAAATGCCAGTATCTAATTTGAACGACCGGAGCGTATGACTGAAGATGCTGCTTTAAGTATTGTGGAGCAGCGTGTTGATGCCGGTTTGGTTGTTAAGGTCAAAAACAAGAATAGCATATTCACAATACTTGCTCAAATAAAATAGTCACTTAGCGGTCTCAATAACTTAATAGCTAAACCTGCTTGTTTCCAACCGCTCGATAGCATGCATTTCTTCTCCAGAATCTTTGGTTGACATTAGCAGAATTTAAGTAAACCGGACAGAAACATGGAAATTAAAACAGAAATACTTTGTGAACGGTGTCTAAGTGAAAGAAAAGTGTTTTGTGGACTCTAACCCTAATAAACTGAGTGGAGTAGGGTGAGATGTCTTTTATTATGCAGTGACCTTCCTGACCAATGTGAGTCCAGCAAACCTTATGGGCGAACGGGTTTTAGATCGGACTCAGACCCTTTTATCTTTCAATCTCTTTTATCGTTCTCTCTCTTTTGATCTCACAAACTCATTTCTGTTCAGCCTCTTGCTGGCCCTCAGATACTGAAGTGTACACCGACTGTTCACTCGTTTCCTTTGTTTGTTTAGAATATGCAGTAAATTACCTGGAGAGGATCACGGCAGAACAGCAAAACATCACAATGTCCTGTGACTACATTTAGATACGAAGCATTTAATCATTTGTCTCATCAATCATTTGGTGGTAATTTTAAACAAACAGTGATGCAGAAACTTCATGATGCAGAAAATTTTAAACTTTTTTTTTTTGTGTGAGATACTGTGAAATGCTTATAATACCTGAAATACTTGTTCTAAACATCTTTGGTTTGTGACTACACCAGATTTATTATTCTGTTCTAGAAAATATTGAAATTGTTCTAAATATCCTTTAAGGGAAAACACATGGAGGGGTAGTCTGAATCAGAAGGATTTGGCTGTATCTTTGTGTCTTTCTATTGGCAATAACATGGACATTCCTCTGTTTACAATGCCTTTCAAACCACGTAAGCACTTTTGTGGTCACTTTTTTCAAACAAACACATACAGGTGCATGTGCAGTCAAAGTCAAAGAGAAAGTGAAGGATGGAAATGGAAAAATAGTTGAAAGCAACACTACAAGGAGTATACTAGATACACAATGACATAATGAGGCGTCAGCAAAGACACAACAGATGTTTTGAAGAATAATAGGCATGTGCACGGTATAAAATATTTACTATGGCGCTGAATTGACTTTCAGTTGCATCAGTCTGTGTTCGGTGGACAATCAAACTGATGACAAATATCTTCCAGACACACAAATGAGGAGAGATGACAGAACAGGAATTTGCATGTTGTGACAGGATTGGTTGGGGTCGTGCAGTTTAGCATCTGCTCGCCATCTGACACAGTGACCCTGAACAAGAGGTATGGAGGGGGAGGGAGGAGACGCGGAGAGAGAGAGAGAGAGAGAGAGAGAGAGAGACACAGAGAGAGGCAGCGGAGCGTTAGGGTGTGGGAGAAACAGACGGTCAGTGGCAAAGTTCAAAGCATTTACTGTTGTCCTCTGCAGCCCCCTGCTGAGCTTTTTATCTGCGAGCTGGACAAAAGCTGCACGCCATCACCTCTGGGATGTTGTGCATACAAAACTTTGCTTTCCTGCCAAGACGAATGCATGTTTGTAGTAGGGCTGGGCAACTCATTTCATTTTCCAAGTACAAATTTGCTTCCAATGATTATGAAAACAAGATCACGGAGATAAAACGATGATTATGGCACATTCAGTTTCACAATGATGCTCTTGTTTTGAATTAATCAAATCCTGCGTGGCCTTTTCCTTTTACAGCAGTGCACTTTTGCCCCTCTAAAAGCACAAACTCACCCGCCACCCGGGTGAGGCATGTTTAATTCACCTCCAGCCAAGATGAGAGAGAATCCCTCCAAACCTGCTGTTGGCTTGTATGTATTCAAACAAAAATGATGAAAAAGATGGCCACACAAATGAGTGTATGC
>CAAKHB010002810.1:75233-110687 GCA_901007665.1 Aeoliscus strigatus | reverse complement strand
CGGAACTAGGACGGAACTGTGCGAGCAGACAGGCGGACGGAACCGGAGAGAGAAGAATGTGGGTGTGCGAGGGGAGACAGAGAGAGAGAGAGAGAGGGAGGGGGAGAGAGAGAGAGGGAGGGAGGGGGAGAGAGAGAGAGGGAGGGAAGGAGAGGGGGGGGGGGGGGGGGAGGGGGGGGGGGGGGGGGGGGGGGGGGGGGGGGGGGGGGGGGGGGGGGAGAGAGAGAGAGAGAGACGTGAGTTTTCTCAGCCTCCGTCTAACACAGACTGAATAAATCCTTCATATCCGCGCAGTGCACGTTCAATAGAAAAAAAGCGCAGAGATGGGGGAGACGAGGGGAGAGGAACCAGGGAATTGGGCGCACAGGTTGTCTCTCTCTCTCTCTCTCTCTCTTCCTTTAGATCCACTCTCCGGTCGCTCCCTGGCAAAGAGTGAAAGAGGCAGAGGACGAGCTTCAAATTCACGTCTCCTCCGGATCGCGTCCCCTCTTGGTTCTCAAGTATTCCTCTTTGGAAAACACGCTCTCTCCTCTCCCGGGCTCTTCTTCTTTTTCCTCACAAAAATAATAATGTCATTAATAATAGAATGAGTAGATATATTATTCTGTATTTTTTTAAGGGGGGCCCCGGATAACCCCCGTTCCCCCTCTGCTCCGTCAATGTCTCGTGCTCAAAAACCCTCTCCTCTGTCCCTTCTCTTCCTTCTCCCCTTTCACAAACAGCGACCATGGATCATCTCTACCCACCTGAAACCACAGACACGAATCACTCTTTGGTTCATCTGAATGCACCCCCAATCACCATCAGTCTCGCTCTGATTTCCTCACCGAACCTCCGGCTTCACGTGTGATGCATGAAACATTCCGCCTCCCACAAAGTCCACAAAGATACAAAAGTCAGTGTTGGCTGAATCCAGAGCAGACGTGCACCATCCCCTCTGCTCGGTCGGTTCAGGTCTCCTCTCTGGCTGCAGCTGCCGGTGCGTCTCTGCCTTCACCCCGCCGGTGGAGAAATGGTGCCTTCAAGTGCTGCTCGTAAGCTGCCGCTCCTATTCACGTGCTTTTTTTTTTTTTTTTTTTTTTGTCGGAAATCACCCAAAACGAGTTTGAGCATCAAACAGTGCTGTGGCCATCGCTGCAAAATGCAGCGTCTGCTGGCACCCAGGAAAGAGAACTTGCCCCCCATCCCCCACCAAAAAAACCTTTGTTAAAGAAGTTAAAATTTCAAGGGGAAAATGCATCATGTGCACAGCTGATGTAGATACTTCCAACCAACAATGGCATATCTGTCTTACCTCCTTTTGCCTTTGGAAATATTGATGGATTGATGGATGAAATGGAGGTTTAATTTAGCCTAGAAATCTAGACGCCCCCTATCAGTAGCAAATAGCCAGGAGAGTCTAGGAACTTTTCGTGAACTCCCGAGCTGCGAAATCCAAACTGTGGTTGGGCCAATCACATCGCGTATCGAGTCGGTGGACGGGCTCAAGGTGATAAAGACACAGTTGTTCCGCGTGTCCCTGGCGATCTTGTGCTACATGCAAATAAAGAAGATGGCTGCTGCTGGCGAACGGCAGTCCTTGGGTCGACTTAGGCTTTGAGCGATTTGGAGTTCAGCTTTTCCATAACTCTTCAGTCTTCACTTCTTCGTTAGCCAATTGCGTGTTGATAGGTCTGGTTTGCCAGGCTAGGTTAACTGATGTATTTTGACAAGACAACAGGAAAGGATGAATCTGAATGATGTAGTTCCTGTGTCACTTTCAACAACTTGCAAAGTCATGGTCTCAACCAGGTTTACATATTGGTGCGTCACGTTAAACCGCTGTTGTCATCCAGTCATGATTAAAACACGCGAGTGGCTCTGTGTGTGACAACAGCGGGTCAGAGAAGACCGAGACTCAACACATTTCATTTATACTGCAGCATCAACAAAAGACTAAGGTCTTCTTTCTAATTGGATTGTTTCTCTGTTTCCAAACACATTATCACTTCTCTCACATTTAAAAAAAAAAAATAGAAAAGAAAGAAGAAGAAAGAAACTGGATGGATTTTCACTTAACACGCAGAAAACGATGAGGCAACTTTTAAGTCAATACCAACAAAAAGAACTGCAAATACAGACACTGACAAGTTTTTTCAATGCAAGTACAACCTGCATTTTTCTTTTCTTTTCTTTTAATTTCTTATTGCATTGGCTGCCCCCAGACTTGCAGTCATGACCACTGGCACGAGAGGCGGACATGCTAGCAAAGTGTCTGCAACCCGGTGGCCGCGGCAGCTGTCAGCAGCACATTCATGAGGGTGTCAGGGAGTGAGGTTGACTCACCACTTAGAGCTGTGGCTGCTGGCTGCCGTCATACAGTACAGGCTCTCTACTGCAGGAGATCATCTCTGCAGCGGAAGAAACAGCACCAAATGTGTGGTGCAGGGTGGCACTTCCTGAAAATAAAGAAGAAATAAGTAATAATACAGTCAGATGGGTGGTACAGGCAGAAAAGGATTTATGGTTCATGTATGAGAATATCAAAGTGTTTGCATGTAATGTTGTCTATGTACTAGCTTGATTGCTAAATGTCTTTGACAGGCAACTGAAAACTTAGAGCTGTTACACACTGTACCTTTAATGAGAAAGATTACATTCCTATGTCAAAACAGTATTAAGAATTGTATGTAGGGTCCTAAAAGTTGTAGATAATGTTGACTTGAGAGCCTTTTTGTTTTGGGTATCTGTCTTTTTATCAATTTTTCATTTACCCTCAGAGGAAACGGATGCTTCGGAACCCATCTCTGACCACATGTTTTCATTTTCATGGCATGTGGTTTGCTCCAAGGTTGTGAGTGGACCGTGTTTTGACATGAGATGACGGCGAGTCCTTGATCTTGAGGCCAAACAGTTCAGAGCTCAGCACTTAGCCGACACAGTTTTTGGATACGTGGTTTAATGGCGCTCAATATTGGGGTTTTCTATTAGAATAGTTCCTATGCTAAATGTCATGAGATAACTGTCGTTGTCAAACGGCGCTTTATAAGGTGAGCTTGATAAGGTAAAAATAATACCACATTAGAGAGTGGTCTTGACATTTCAAGGAAATGTAGTTCAATTAAAAAGTAATAAATACATCTGGGCAGAAATGTGCAAACCTCATGAAAAATGCTATTGGTAAATGTCACTCCTCATATCATAATAAACAGAAGGAAGTATTGACCTCCATGCCTCGGATATGTCCACTCTTCACTGTGTGCATTTTCAGCGCAGATGAAGGAATTTGTGTCTGTGCCGAATGGTGGCGGGGGTAATGTGTGCGTCTTTGGCTGTACAGTAAATCAATGGAGAGGATTTCAGGCAGAGGGAGGAACATCCTAGCAGGTGTATGTCTGTAAATGAGCCTGAGTGCCTGAGTTAATGAGAATAAGTGTGCGTGTCTGAGTGGTTGTGTGCATCTGCTCCCACACTCTCCCCTCAAAGCACTCTTCTGCCATCTACAGGCCCGTTTCCAGTCGATCCCTCCCTCCCTCCCTCCTCCTTCCTCCCCATCACCATCCCGGCGTTAATCATTGTAGCATCATGTAAAGATTAATGGTATGGCTGTTGTCTTAAGGGCTATTCATGCTGACTGTAAATACTGTATAAGTCAGGACACATTCCCAGACATATCTTTCTCTGTGCGCAGATTTGCCGGTTCTACATTGGCTGTAGGCCTGCTTGTTCTTGCCTTCAGAAATCAATAAGCCATGTGTGAGGTTCATGTCCTGAGAGGAAGAGCAAGGAAAGAGAATGAACAAGAGGAGGGAAGCAGGAGTGCTAAAGGGGGAAAGATAGGATGGAGGGATCGCTACGAGGGAGGAGAAACACAAGCGTTTGAAGAAGCAAGAGGCGAGAATATGGGATAAGACAAGAAGATGAGCCCGAGAGAGGGGAAGGGGTGTGTGGAGGAGAAACAAAGCAATTAAACAGGAGGAAAGTGGAAGAAAAGAGGGGAAGGATTTTCAACAGACGGAAGGGAGGTTAGTGGAAAGAAAATGCCTTACAAAGCATAAAACATTAGCTTGGACATTTCTAGATCAGGAGAGAAGGGAAATGGTGAATAGACAGGCTCTGCCCAAAAAATGAAAATGTATGCGTGACACAGAGAGGAAGAGAAGGCGAGAAAAAATAAGAGAAAATAAGAGGGAATGAGATAGTGTGACTGGTATAAAGTTGGAGAGACTTGCATGAATAATCCACTTTTTTCACTGGTTGTAGCCCCAAACGTAGACATATTGAACGGGCAGATGATATGTATGCCGCCATGTCCCAGGAACCCTGGGAACTTTGGTTTCGCATGAAACCTTACCCCTGCCTCAGTATATTAAATCTTACCTGAGCTTATATGCCGCATCGCAAAGCAGGCAGAAGCATCAGTGTCTGGTTCAAAGTAATGTTGCTGACAGAAGTGGTTATCCCGCAGACTGGTTCGAATGGGCTTAAATATATTAACGCCATCTCCAAAAAGCCCATTGGTTTGCAGCCATTACTGTGCAAATGCTGCAATCCCAGCGATCCTGTTGTTGCGAGGATGGATCAGAGGCGAAGCGCACTCGCCGTGCCTTTGGTTCTTAAAGCTGATAAGATCAATCTGCAATCTATTTTCTGCGTGGGATCTTCGCTTTTAGAGAACATCACGACGGAACGAGCCGCGTAACGACCATTTTGAGGGATGAGGCCTCTGTTGTGTTTGTCACGTCTGTGAGCTTGGCTCTCGCGCCGTGCTGCCGGCAGAGCTGAAACAGAATTCTTAAGCAACATGCATGGGAGAGCAGCAGCGTCACTCTGTTTCCATAAAATGACGAGTGTACTCTCAGTCAGAGGACGGAGGAGAAAAACCAATACATCCTGTCTGATGGAATCTGTTTCATACTATAAAATACTGATACTATAATACTATAATACCTAATGTAATTCATATGTTAAATTAAGCTAAAATGTCTGTAGACTGGAAATACATTACTAGCAAACACAAAAAGATAAAAAAAACAAAAAAACACTGGAGCAGTTAGTAAAAAGAGACAGTACAGAATTAAATAAAACATGAGTTAAGTTTTCTCTTACCCTTTTGCATATGTGTGTCAAATAATTAAAACACGAACCCATTCATATCGACGAAATGAAACACTGCGTACAGAAGCCTACTAGTCTTTCATGGGTGTTCGATTACCGCCTGCAATCATGACAGTTACTGACAACCTTCCACTCAATCTACAGCACATCACACTCACTGGAACAAACCAGTGGGTGCCCAGTTCCAGCAGTGGGACCAGTAAACACACCGGTCAGTACAGTATGAAAAAAGAAGCTAAAAAAAAAAAAAAAAAAAGAGGTAAAAAACTCAGACAGCTGATTTGCTAAAATGCAACCGAAGTGACAGGATCCTTGACTCCTCTGCTATATGAAGTATATTCACTGCAGACAGGATTTTCCCCAGGTGCAGCAGCTCTGCTTGGGATCAGCAGGGTGTCGACCGTCGCGCAGCAGGCACCCAGCAGAACTCCACCACATGTGCATACAGATTATTTGACTTGAGTCCATGTGGTTCTGGCAGAACACTGTCAAATCTCTAAATGAGAAACTGGCTTAAGATGGAATTTATTGAGTCCAATTTTGCAGGACGTTGTGTGCTAAGCGGCAGCCAAGCTAAGCAGATTTATCTATTTTTTTGTCAGTGAGCCATAGTTCCTCAACGGGACATCCGCTAATGAGATAATTGACTAACAAGATATCCAATGCCGGGCTACAGTGCCAGAGGGCGGGAAGGGGCCTGCTGCGGACACGATAGAGTGATTGCCACTCTGCACCCGCGCACACACACGCACACACACGCACACACACGCACACACACACACTCTACAAAAGAAAATATCTGTTGTCACCAGATGTTATGCATGTACAAGCAGTGTAAGGGGTGTGGGGTGTTTAGGGAGAGACAGATTGTTTGAAAGGGTGACTGTCACTGTGAATGTGTGCGTGTGCGGGGGGTGGGGGGGTACAACGTTAGAACATGGTGCCAGTGGCTATAGCATGCTATCTCACACACACACACACACACACACACAGGTTTGGCCCTGATCAGTGTCACACACGACACACGACGACATCATGGGGGTTAAGTCTTTGTCACTGTGAGGAAACATTAGATCCCATCCGACGGGGAAGAGGGAGGAATAACATTACTGTCTATATGTCTGCAGAACACAAGTGTGTACAGGGATCAGCCACAGGTGACGGGAGCTGTCTCCGACAACATGACAGCACTTTTCATCATGTGTTTACGCTGACTTGAGGGTGATTATTGTGCCAGCTCTGCTCCCATATCTGCAGTCATCATGAAAAGTATGTCTAAAATTGTGTTCAAATTTGTCTTAAAAAGCATACTGTGGGGATTTCACCAGTGCCAAACCTCTCTGATGTGCCGAGAAACCCCACACATCAAAACAAGACATTTTAACAGAGCAGAACTGATACCGTCCCCGCACTTCTGACATTTATAATGAATTATTGATAACACCTTGTTCTGGTAAAGATTCAGGCATTTTCAAGCGACAAAATTGTGATTTATTCATGGAGTAATGGGAATGCCCTTTATCCCGCAAGTCCACATGCCAGGAATGTTCTTCCTGCTCAGTCAGACTTGTTTACCTGACTTACATCTGTTTTAAAGTGACATTTACTTATTGTGTTAATAAGAAAAGAATGAATGACTTCTAAATTATTAAATAGTTTAGAAATGACAGGGTGTGTGTGTGTGTGTGTGTGTGTGTCGGGGACGCAGGGACTGACTGCAGTCGTTTTGAGAGAGATGGACTGAATCTTAGTATTATACAGTCTGTCCCTTTCGGTCCCATCTCACTTGGGGTTCATGCCAGTGCAGTAAAAGCCCTGCAGCCTGCTGAGTCTAAATGGATTCCTCGCCAGGCCAAAGCATCTGTGAAGTTTTGTTCCCCTTCCCCCCCACCATTTTTTAGCAAAATGTATTGTATTGGTTGCAAAGTCTTTGCAGAAATCAAAGTAACTTGTGTTAGGGAAAGAGGGGCGCAACAAATAGCAGCTTCTCTTGGAACCTTGGTTACTGTCCCCTCTCATAACTTTCAGCTCCAATGACTTAACGACGATGGCGCAGACATAAAAGACACCGTGTTGCCCAGCGCTCTACAGGGGCCCGTTCCAGAAAATAAGTTTAGTAAAAATAATCTTGAAATGAGGAAAATTGCAGAAATTTCCTTATTTCAGAGTTGCTGATGTACATCTGACTGACATTTAGATGGATTTCTGTCGCTTTCCATTAAAACTCTGCAGTTGTGGTTGTGTTAGAAGCTATGGAGGGAAACTGCTGGCCCTCTTGGTGATCACCTTTCAACCAGTTGGTGTCTCGTCTTCTCAGCCACAGCCAGTGACCTCTCTGCTCAGTCGCTCTGTGAAAGCTTTTATCATCTTCCTGCCTGCCCTCTGACTTCCAAGACTCCCACAGGAGGTTTGTTGTGAAGTCACTGGCGAGATGGTGAAATCGTTGCAAACTGGCCCCTTCAGCCTTGGTTCGTTGGCGTACAGCCGCCTTCATCACAGAGGTGAGATTAGTGTTTTCACACCCGTCAAAGGAATTCTTGACTTTCAGATGGAAAAGGCCAGAGAGGACTTTAAACAAAAGTAATGTACTCAATCTCGTAGAACAGGAGCGTCTCACGGTTGTAACACAATGGATACAGGGTACAGCGTCTCAGTTTGACAGTGTGCTCAGTGATCTTTTATACAGAAGGTGTGGGTCAAGCATGATTATCAAGAGAACAACAAGATTATGATATGCTACATAGACAGAAACAGTCCTAAAAACGTATGCACGGACAAGTATCTGAACGACGGTGTGGGCAGTGTGACATGTCAGAAGGATAACTACAACAGTTAACAACAGTTGTCAGGGTAATTGTGAATCAGCAGTTAATCATTGCACAGACAAAGGTGAAACCCAGACTCCCATGACAACACCTACGGGCTCTGGGGTGGTTGAATCAAACTACAGTCTATTTACTGGTTTGGTGCTGTCCTTCAGAAACGGATGATCTCAGTTCAAATCATCGGGTGAGAAAGCATGCGGACCAATAGAAGCTATAGAAGATAAGATGCCTATATGCCAGACCACCTATCTGTAGCTATCAGTTGTTGATCGTGATAATGATTTTTCTTGATTTCTTTTCCTCTCCTGCTGTGGAAACATCTGACGAAGCAGCAGAGTCATCACGCTGATTGACGTGACACATTTTAGTGCAGTTGTACGTTGTGTGAAACCGAACCAGTAGAAGGTGATTCAAGGTGATCCGGTGTTCAACACCATCAGATGATTCAGACTAGAGCAAACGAATCGAGGTGTAAGGATTTCCCCTTTTCCCCACACGTCACTGGTGAGACAGAATAGCACTGTTTGTTATTCTCCTTTCTATTTATTAGTAGTGTTGCCAGGTGAGAAATAAGTACTATGAGATTATTCCCATTTTCAAAATCTATTATGTTATATTCTCCATGTTTCTTTAAATTCTCATTTTATTCAAAGCATTTTTCAGACTTGTGTTGAGAACAGACAAATATGTGATAATGATACACACAATTTTATTGTTTTCTTGTGATTTATTACCCTGCAGAGTGAAATCAAAGAATATCATATTCCTTTCTTTTTTTATCCAAGCCATCAAAAATAATCTATCTCTCAGTAAACTTCACATGAAGATAGTTGTTTTTGCCACAGCTGCTGCACAAATCACATTTTCTTATCATTTTATGCCTTGGTGTAGCGCCAGGAGACTCTTGTTCCTGCAGTTCATTAGAAGGAGCGTCCATAGATCTGCTTTTAGTTTACCTTATAGAACACCTTCTGAAATTGGAAAAAAAGAGGCACTATTTTGCAGGTTTAACTTATTTACTTTACTTTTTCAAAGGCCTCATTGACATATACTTTTTTTTGCTGAACCGATATTCATTCATTCATATTACATTTTCTGGTGTGGATTCGCAGTCATGTCAACAACAAAACATACTGAATAACACAATATTAATCCGATTTTTTTGAAAATTGCTTTTTAAAATGCTACTGATCAATAGTTTTCCAACATAAGCGCCTTGACATCAGATCTATTGTTTCACCTCACAGCCTCCTCTGATCAAACAGACTAAACAAATACAATCTTTTCTTTTTTTTTATTCCTTCAGTCAGGTCACAGAAGTGTGTGAATATCAAGAGGTAGATGGGGCTCGAGGGTGACAGGGAGTATCACATGAGCAGGCTGACCTAGTGTTACCCACCATCCAATTACTGAAAGGTCATGGATTTGATCATAGAATAGACAAGTAGGGTCTATCAACATCCGTGACGTCCAGTGGTCCTTGGGTTGGACACTGACACGTATTGCTGCTTGAGTGTAATGTAAACAGGTCTGCAAATTCCATATGAATCAAATAATACAGTAAAGAGAATGGGTACAAGTAAGAAAGCGATATTTTCACCCCGGCTTTATAGCAGAAGCTGTTTTCCTGCTACAGAGTGTCTGCAGTCTAATGACAGCTAATGTATTCTTCAAAGAAGGCTTAATGCACAGGACAGAAGTGTTGATGTGGCATTTAACGGAGCCAGAAGGCTCGCTGGTGTCAAGTGCACCTATAGATTCCACGTCAGCAGAGCGCTAATGTGCCACCGCTCAACACAGGCTCTTTTCATTCGTGTGAAAATGATGATACCCTCACCAACAAGTATCAAATAATTACATCTCTGCTGCCCCAGCAGGAACTAATACATTTCTGTGGCTCACATGCAGAATATGGTACAAATTAAGACTTTATTACCATTGTATTGTCAGTCGGTAACTTCTAGAAAACAACGCTTTTATACAATTTACATACAAAAGAGCCAACACAGAGTAATTTACACTCTCAAATTAGACCCTAACATAAATAGTGAATATTTAGCCACAGTTATAACATCTCCTTAACTCATGTCCTATTGATCCTATGGTTTGTATAAATACTTCATTTCGCAAAGAAATATGCATCTGTGTTAAAAAAATATATATGTATATATCAACATTTTAAATTCAGTGTTTAATTAGCAAATCATTTATATGAGAAGTGACAACACACAGATGCATATGAACTCATTAGCGTACAGTTTCAATACAGGTCCCTTGGATTTGACAAATGCTATAAATAACCAGTATTTTATTGACAGAACACGAGGTGGGAAATAGCCAAGGCATTATCGTCCCTCCACATCAAACAGACACACCAGTCATCACCACGTAATGACTGGCTACCGACACACAAGTCAACCATCGGTGCCCACGTGAGGAGCTGACGAGACTTACAAATCATTAAGATTAACGCACCACAAACGTAGCCGACAAACATATCGTGGACGAGTAAGATGTGCTCCGAACCGATCTATTTCAGTCTCATCACTAGTCAATACGCGTGAAGATAGAACAGATTGTTTTGGACAGGTATGAGCATGTAGGAGGAGTATAGAGAGGAGAAGGAAATGAGAAGGAAACATGACGGAGTGAGGAGTGAAGAGACTGAAGAGAGAAAGATAGATGGACGATGGGAGTCATCAACTGAAAGGTCAAATGTTCCTGCTGCAGTTTGTGTTTTACCTTTTATCTTTCAGGGCAGACACAAGCACGCAGAGAGATAACAGATTTCGACAGGTATCACTCAATAACAGCACTCGGAATAAGTCAGAGGGACAACGGGGGCAAGATGAAGTCAATTTGTCCCCAAAAGCGCTCAGTCCCTCTCACACCAAGTAGGCAGTGGTAACAGCTCGAGTTTGTGGTTTGTTTGAACCCACCAGCATCCTAACTTCATCGGTTCCAGAGGAACAGAGTGGAGGGAGAAGAGTGACTTTGCTGAGCAGGTTTTATAAAACTTACCCCCCCCCCCCCCTTTTGTTTCACTGCAGTGAAACACTGCGTAACCTTTCGGGTCTTGTAGGTTTAGAACACAGAGTAGCATACCTGGCATGTTTACTGCTTTTGGGTTTTGTCACATGGATGAATTATTGAACGCCTGAAACCTCGCGTCTATTTAAAGGTAAGCGGGTGGAGAAGTTGGCCGTTAACCAGCGGAGCAAAGTATTAATAAAGAATGTCTTCTTTGAAGGATTACAACTTTGAAAAGGGTGGGGGGCACTGTTATGGATCTCAGTGGGTTTGCACTTGAATGGAGAGATGATATAAAGGTTAGTTGGTGCACCAACGCTCGGAGACTGGGACCTGAATGAAAGGTTATTCTTTGCAATGGCTTGAAAACGGATTCCATGAAAATGCGTTTTTCCAGCTTGTAATGGAGTGTGGATTTAGATTATTAAACACAGTTCTGTTAATAATGGCCGACTCTTTGTGCCATGAGGAATAAGTCATTCTGGAGGTGGCTGCCTTCACGTCGGTTTGTGCTCCCCTTTCCTATTATACTACACAAGGGACAAAGGAAATCATCATATAGCCGTAAAAACACAAAAAGCAGCTGTTCTGTTTTGCTCATAAACAAAAAAAGAGCAGTTTGAAAAAAAGCAACATTTAACCCCCTAAGGCCCTGTGTACATCTACTGTACGTGGACATTATATTTCAGCACCATGATTTTTTTTTGTAAAGAGTGAAGAGTTTCTTGAAAGTGCTACTTTATTACTATGACTATTATTATGATTAATTCACAAATCATTTATTTGTTTGTTTGTTAATTTTTTTCCTCATGCCAAACAGCAAGGAGGACTAAAAATGCACACCAAAGTAAAGCTCAGGCCTCTGGAGGTTAAGTATTAGTAGGAGCTGAGTTCCAGAGGAATCAGAAGGGTTAGTCCAAGCCCAGACCAAATTGGTGATAGGCTGGAAGAGAAAGTGGGATGGAAGAGGAGGAGATGTGATTTAGAAATGTCCTGTCATCTTAGGAAGCTGGCTGAACTCCTATCCTCCTGCTAAGCCTTCTGAGAGAAGCTCTGAACCAGCCTCACACCTGTGAGTACATGACGGGGACAGGGGTCGTTGAGTCAGACAGAAAGGCATCGATTTGCTGGTAAGCAGGTCCATGGGGTCAGAGATGAACACACCACGAAGAGACATGACTTCTTCTGTGGAAGCTGGGCATCTGATTGGATCTGTAAGTCTCAGGTGTGAGAGAGTTGGGATGGGTACATAACCTACATATTTCCAGTCAGGTGAGAAGTGAAATCAGTTCAGTCACTTGATCAAAACAATGTCATTTTCTGTCTGTTTAACATGTTAGATGTATATCACTGACACACCTGGTTGAAACAGCGTCCACTCACTAGATCCAAAATTCACTGATAACACAGTGGCTGGGGCCATTTCCTCTATGCGTGTGCATGTCCTCTCAGAAAGAATAAAGTTTACTTTTTTAGTAGCTGATTCACATTCCGGTGGTGACAGACCCTCAAAGTCCTGCACTGCCATGGTCAAATCCAGAGGCCTTTGGGCTCTTAAATATGTTAGTGAAGATCAGTGGTTGAGGCCTCAGAGAGATAGCAGAGTGATGTCTGAGGTGGAGACGGCTTAATAAGACTCCTGTACCACACAAGTGATCCACAGGAGGGGTTTTTTTGTGGGTTTTGGTTTGGAAACATAACGCCAGAACACCCATAAATGCTTTAAACTAGTAAAATCATGGTTATTTTAATACTGTAATTCTATGATATAATATAATGGCCAATGCTTAGTTAGTCAAACATCACTGGATTTATTTATCACATCACGCTTTAATCGCCTGATTTCATTCTTGGAACTTGTAATGACAAAAACACCACCCCCAGGATGAAAAAGAAATATACATTTCAGCAGCCATGAGAACCAGTCTGGAAGCTGATTCAACTGCATTTGTTCATTCGCATGAAACATACAGCACGACACAAGCGACACTCTTCTCTTCAGCAGTAGTGAAACACCCTCAGCAATCCGTGGCCTATAAACGTCATGGCCAAGAGGATTAGTGTGTATGGATGATTTCGATGCCGTTCTCACATCCAGAAATCCATATTTCTCCATTCCACTCTTGTCTTGCCCACGAACCGACAAGGACATTGCCACAGGTAGAGGACATGCGCGCTCCTACATGTGTTTCTACTCCTGATTTTCAATTTTCTGCCCTAAACCAGAATGTGAAAATTGGTCCCTTTGATCACGGCATTATAATTGAACAGTTCAAATAAGGAATGTTTCCTCGGGAAAGAGCTGTGTGGTCTTTGCATAGAAATGCTGAAGTCTGCACCAACCTTTTTTCACCTTCTCCAGTAAACAAGCCCATATGTCAATCGCTTCTGGTCTCTGACCAGTCGACAGTGAGGAAGACTTGTGCTCAGCATCTCCGCAAAAAAAAAAAAAAAAGAAAAAAGAAAGTTCCTAAAGTTTTGTGACTTTGTGTCTATACGCAGACAAAATATTTCTAATAATTCCTGTTGATGTGGAGGACTTTTACTCAGCATTTGTAGAGATTACCATTCAGATAAGTCGGTCCGTTGAAATGAATGGGTGAGGCCAGTCTGTCCCAGACCTCCACATACGTGAGTTTGAATAACTGTCAACCTGCACACACTTGGGTTACACACTTGAAAGATGAAAAAAATACACATAACATAAACCGAAAACATTTATTCTGTTTGCACGCACGTCCACACAAACACGCGCGCACACACACAAACACACTTCTTTCCCGTTGTTGGCTTCCATAGCAACCCCCTGAGGGAAACTGGCAGCAATAGTATCTTTCCCCTGCGGGAGCCACACCTGCTCCCAATGTTTCAGAGACAATCACAACCAAAATATGTAAAACTATTCCGGTATTTCTGGCATGATGTACATTTGTGAACCTTTTTAAACCTTCTGTGGCAGAGGAATGGGGACAAACATGACTAAACTGTGTGTCTTTGCTCATGACTTTGGAAAGATGATGTGTTGTTTTGCTCTTTTTTTCCCACTAATGGTCACTTCACATAGCAGATGCTATTCTGAGCAGCTATTTTATACTGTGAAATGATTAGTATTAATGTTCACAAGAACCTACGTTTATGAAAAAGATCCAACCCACGATTAGGTGATTAACACGTATTATCTGAACCAGTAACACAAAATTACTTCAAATGAAAGGAACAATAGGAGGGTCCAACTCATTCCAAACAGAGCAACACATGGCTGCACATGACAGGTCTTTGCAGCACAAAGCAGCAGTTTCCTCTTCGCTTTTCTGTCTCTTTCGTGGATCTCGTCCGCAAGTTATGACGTGTTTTTCAATTCATCTTCACAAGGGGAAATGACAACTGAAAACCACGAGACAACCGTGATACACACTGAGGGCTAGGGGGTTGTGAATAACACACAACACAACCCAACACACACACAGAGAATGTGTTCAGGTTGCAGGATGCAGAGAGGCACCAATAAGATACTTGTCCATTTTAAGGAATTAGTCGTTTTCTTGCGAGAAAAAATGATTTCACTTTGCCTGAAATGGCATTATTAGCATACCTGGTTCAATCAGAAGGTAGACGGCTGGAGGCAGCGCTAACAGCGTGCTCGCGGGCCAAATAAATTGGAATGAAAACTTCTTAATATCAGAAACTGACAATAAGAAATCTTTCATGTTTCATTTTAACCAACTGGCTGTGAGTGTGTTTGTTAATGTTTGTACATTTTAAATCTGACTATTAATTGTCTGTCTGGCAGCTGAACATCAAACCAACTGCACACTACTTTGTCTTCACGCCCTCTCCTCACTCCCTCACCCAACTTTAATCTATTTTTTACCTTTAAAACTTTATAACCCACCGACTTGTGTCGATCCACCGAATCGAAGTTCTTTGTCACTGTTCAAATGTGAACCTATTTGTGATAGTATTTGCACTGTAATCTCATGTCTCACATGACTCCATCAACCTGCTTCAACCACACAGATTTTGGAGTTGAGCCATCAGTCATAAGAAGCTCTGAGAAGTTGCTCAAACATAAACTGTCAAACACAGATAAAAGAAAATGCGTCTCATCATTGACCTCTAGACCCTTTGCTTGGTCAGTTATGGTCAGGAAACTTGATGAATCTCGTTTCATTAACCCGATGGCGACTAAAACCAGCAGGAAGGAATTCCAGTCACATACAGTATGTGTTTTTTTTTTTTAATTTTGTTTGTTTTCAGCATGATTAAACAATATAACAAAGCAAAAGTCGGGATTCACATTTGTCCTGGATTCAGATATTGTGCTTGGTGTGTGTTTGAGGCTCTTTTTGGATAATGCAATGCAAATTCTCACAGAAATAAAAAAAAAAAAAAAACAAAAATCAAACAAACAAAAAAAACACCCTCTTAGAAGCTCACAAAACAAAACAATCCATCTCTGAGTAAACAGGATGTAAAAATGAATAAATAAATCAAGTTTCTCATTAGCATTTTCTTCAGGCTTCTCCATTGTTCTGAATAAAACATTGCCTTGTTGCAGCTGTATGCAAACTGTGTGTTAGTGTGATGTTTGAATTAGGGTGTGTGCGTGTGGTTTCAGGAGTGTAAGTATCCTTAGGGTAACAGGCTATTGGAATTCATTGCTCCTGTCTGCATGTCCTCTACTTGTTCTCTCACACTCACACACACAAACACACCCAGTGTGTACGCGGAACGTGACCCAGCATATCAGCTAGTATGACAAGTCGAGGGATCTGTGTGCATGTGCCTCATGAAACACACAAGGAAAGCTGATGTGGTCCATGTTGTTAAATGTGACACAAGAATACGACACAAAATGAAATGATAATACACAAAGGTCAGATTTTAAAGGGGAATACCAACTTGAGCGGATTCCTGACCAGAACAAACGAACTCTAGCATTTCTCCTAATGCGTGATCCTCATGTTTTTCAAAGGAATGTTTTATTTCAGACAAGTCCTGCTTAGGCTCAGTGTGCGCTGCATCTAAATTGCTGCATTGACATGCAGGTAGCCTTTTGGAGCACATACAGATGTGATATTTCTGTGATTCAGATATGAGATAAACTCACCCATTTACAGTGTTTGCGTGTGTATGTGTGTGTGTAATTCACCATGTCGAAGTTGCAAATAATGATGTACGCAGCAGATGCATATTGCAGCCTTTTGCACACACGGCCAAGCGGGGTTGAGTATTTCCCACCGATGCAATCATGACGTCTTACTGCTGAAAGCTGTTCGGTGTTTTGTGGCTTTAAATCTTTGAGTGCACACTAAAGCAAGGATGAAATCTTATTCATGTAAGGATGTTGCTGCATCGTGTGTCCTGAATATTGGTTCGCTTGGGCAACAACACCATTTTGTCCAACGAGCAAACTCTGGTTCCAGTTAAATGTTTAATAATATACATGTGTGCATTATGTTGGAAACGATCCTCAACTGGAATCCTTTTCCAATGTGAACTCAAGTGCATGAGTAATGTGTCTATCACATTAAGGAAAAGGAAGAGCAGCTTCCTGGAGACAGAGCAGACGTGTCTATGGGCAACCGTCCAGTCAAACATAGCAGTGTAATAAATACAACTTTTATTACACTTCTCTGCAGCCAACATCCATCTTCAGGCTACTGCTACTGATATCCCATCACCATCTGCAGGTACCTTCAGTGATAGCGTCAAGGCCGAGGAACCCTTTTCTCTTCTATGTATGTAATCTCATGTCAGTCTTCATCTTCTCTCCCTCCTCCTCCTCCTTTCTCTCTCTCACTCTCTCAAAATCACTGTCTCTCATTCCAACCATTTAATAATTGATACGCTGAAGGCTGGGAGCTTTCCACCCACAGAACAATACAGTGGGTGAAAACAGCAAACCAAAGATGCATCAGCAATGTGTATGTTAGAATTCACATATAGGGATTGAGTGTTGAGATAAAAAATGAGTTAAGTCATGAGATCTTGGTGAAAAAGTAAAAAAACATTTGTAGCATTATTTGTGTTCTTGTTTCGTTCCGTTTTCCATCTTTGCTTGTAGAACTTGTGCTCTCTGAAGCTGCAATCATACCAGACACCAGACAAAACATGCATTTGGGTTATTTCTGGTAGCCTGGATGAAAGACAAAGCCTGTGAAGAGTCATACATCGCCAACTTGTTTGCTAAATTATTAAAAGAAGAGATGCATTCTTTTGTTGTTGCGCTACATGATATGTTTCATTTTTTTCTTTTCTCCAAGGTTCATTAACAGTTTCAAGAGTAAAAAGAGCTGCAAGACCATTTTTTCTCCTTATCCCATCTCATTGTCTCCAATTTAGTTTTCCCCTACAATTAATTTGGTCCTACCATCATTTACTCCTTCATTCACTCCACTGGACCATTTAAGCAATAGTTTCATCCTTGAATCAGCTGCAACACAACTGATCCTCACACAGAGACTCATGACTCATTATTTCATGCCATTCATACTGCGGCCAAGAAGGGTCGACGAAATACAAAAGCAAGAGTCACTACACAAAAACCAAAGCTGCACCACGAAGAAACCATGAAAAAGCCATGTTCAATATATTTATCACATTGTACCTTATAGCGTCCATAGTGTTTGCCTGTTCAATAAATACTTAACCTGCAGCAAACCGAGGAATGGAAATTGCTCTTAAGATATTAATCCATGTTTCGTTCTGACCCCAACTGCTAGTTGTTGTTTTTTTTTATTAGCTATGATCAATGTTCCTGTTAATTCCTTTTCTTCACCTTTACATGTCACAGTATATATTTGTAGTCTTTGCTGATTTGTTTTCCCTTTTGTCTTCTGACACAGGATCTAGAACGCGCCCACGGACTTTAAAACTTGATCATGAGATCCAAGGACAGGTTCCTTTTTTGTCCTTCAAGATATCCTCCAAATTAAACTAGTTCATATTTTTTAAATGTTTCAACATTCATATTAGTATTATGGATTATTGTTATATATATTGGTATGCAACCTGACCCAACTTGACTGACCCGTAGAACCTGGTTACATCAGTACCAGCTCCAACCACATTGGAGCGCTCATCCTATCTTCATTAGTACTATTACAGCCTACATCAGAACATAAACAGTTAACATGAATTCTAACCGAACCCTCAACATTTGGTGTGACTTCTGTAAAACAGGAGGACATTTTGGAGATGAGCAGCATCCTCCGCCTGTTTCCATGCCTGACAAGACGCGTACACACTGTGTTGTACCCACTGTGTTGTACCTCGCTCTCATCAAGGACGTCAGTGTCATCCAACTGGAATTTGCTTCTTTATCTGCTCTCTCTATTAAGGCACACAAGACAAATATTAGTGTCCAATGAAGGAAGTGATTTCAATCAAGATGTCAGGATTTTATCTGTCTCCAGGTTGACATCACTGGTGTAAGATACTCCCAGCTGAGAGGAGATTCACTGGAGACTGTCAATGCTTTTTTTTTTCTTATTGTGCAAAGATGGCAAAAAAAATAGAGGAGTAAAAGCTTGCATTGCAAAGGTGATTAAAACAGCACTGTTCCAGGAGGACAGGCTTGTCCTCTTAAGGAGGCTCCTGCGTCTTAACATGTACGACAGCAGTGGCGCATGTTCTATCGCACAGCTGCAGCCAGAGACCTTTCTGTGCTGTTACATGCTGCAGAACTGGCAGCGTCAACACCAGGGGACACGTGGAGCCGGAAAAGTTGGAGAGAGACGGTGGCTCTGACATTGGACTGAGTCTGGGGCTGACTGGCAGAGTCACAGGGAAAGGATGGTGGCGAAATGCTCCGCTGTAATGGGAAATGTCCTTCAACATGCTGTCAGTCCGATGGAGAACCCTCAACCACTGGATCCTCTCACAAAGCCATACTAAAGAGCTCATCATGATATTTGTACCAGCCAATCCGACAATGCCCCCACCCTCCTCCCACCTGCCAGCTGGGAGAGTGTCCAGAAATATTTGTATGCATAATCCACTACACATCCTCCATCCTCACGGCCTGACTGATGTGGACTGAACGCTGTGGTGAATGTGCTGCAGTTATCAGGCCCCGCTCGCTGCCTTCCAGAGACTGCTCAGCTGAATTTGACTTACAGGGTTCATACAGCGACACGACAGGTTTGTCCTGATCTCCGTCACACGTTTGTTTTTAACCATTAAATGAGAGGAAGGTGACGTTGAGGAAGTGGACAACAGGCTTTTGAGTTTAACAGAAGTTCAGAATTGAATAGAGAGTACTTTATTCATCTCGTGGGGGAAATTTGTATGTTGCAGCAGCCGAAGAACAAAGGCAACAAGAGAAGAGAGCAATCTTGGGTCACACAAATTACTAGTGTGCCTAAAAAGAAAGTTTAACAACACTAAAACTAAACATATTTACAAATTGATTTTGTTAAAGGGTAAAGAGAATAAAACAGATCATGTACTGTTGACTGAATTTACAGCTTAAAGACGGAAACAACAGCTTCTTTGCAAACTCAGTAACCCAGTGAAAGAAAAAAGAAGAAATCTTATCAAAAGGGCATGAGAAGAAATGAAACGATTAAATCATGGTTCTTTCATCTTTGCTTTCTTCACCCTTGTTACAGTATTTTAACCTCAAAGGACAGAGACACTCCTGAGGCATGTATGATTTATCTGAATCCAAACAAACCCCCTTGGGTGCTGCACATTGCCCAGAGTCAACAACAACAAGCCACTGTGTGATAAAACTTCATTCACTTCTAATTTTAGAGATGACAGTACTGCTGCACGCGGTTTTTCCAGCCCTAATTTGATGCCGTTATTATTGTCTAGGGCACAATATGTCGCTTCGTGAGTTTCATATGACATTAGTGTGAACGGCCCTGAAGGGCGGATCAGTCTCTCATGTCGTGATGGAGCGGCCGACCCATCTGGGATCAGATAATAAACAGCTTGGTGCCATAACGGAAAAAAAAACAAAGAAAAAAAACAGTCTTTCAGGCTTCAATTCGCTGTGAGACAGTTTGATAAAACTAAAAGCATAATATCAAGCACGAGGGGCAGCGTGTCAAACCTGCAGGACTGCGACACAACCGGGGAAATTCAAAGGCTTTGTGCAGTCGGCTCGATACGGTGTGAGCAGTGCAAATCTTATGTCAGGAGACAAAGAAAGCAAGGAAGTCTCCAATTCAATAAAAAGAGACTGAGATTACCACAGGAAACCATGGATGATTGCAAAAGTCACAATTTCAATATGAATAATAAAAAAAAAAAAGCCTTTTATCATGCAGCACCTTTCAGCACACTGCTGGAAATATCTCTGCACCAGTGTTCATCCTAAGAACGCTTTGTCCAATGCAGGGCTTTTTTCTTTTTCACTTTTTCAGACAGCTATTTGCTATTTGGTCTTTCTGGTGTTGAATTATTTAAAAAAAAAGTTTTTACCACCATCATCATCATCATCATCATCATCAGTATCTTCTGGTTCTATAAAACATCTTAAAGATCAGGTCAAGTCAACATTCACATGGGCAGCTCTTGGTGATGGAGGCAGAGGCTACAGGTGGACGGCCTTCTGCCTCGACCAGGTGGGGGGAACCAAAGCGGTCAACAGCAGACAGAGAGCAGACAGAGACATAAACCTGAAAATATTGACTTGTTCCTATATGAATTAGCTGCAGCGTAATGAAACATGATTTTTAAGAGCAGTCAGCCATGCTCTCCACCTCCCTCCCATCACCACCTGTTCTTCTCGTGTCCTTCTGCTGACTCATCAGATTGGTTCTAACTCCATTCTACTGGCTCTTTGCCTTCACCCCCTCTTCCACCCCGGTGGGATTGCATGTTCCCTCCAGGCTAAGGATGTTACATGGTGATGCCATGTCTTATTGTCAGTCATGTCGTTAATCATCACTTGCAGACTGTGTGTGTGTGTGTGCGCCTCATTATTCATTATTACAGAATTCAACATCCCCCATTTAACGTCCAAAAACAAAAAAGAAATGGCTTCCATTTTAAATGATTACAGCAGTAATTTCTCCGACAGACAGGTCTTATGCTTGATATTACACTTAAGATGTGATGCACTGATGCAGCTGCTGTACCCACCCTGTGTCTGGGCGATTCGCTGTGGTTGCTGTGCCAGATTAGCCTTGTCCACTAAATTCTACAAAGACAAAAACAGCGAGTGGTAGAGATCAGTGATGCAGATTATTTTACAAATCACTCAGATCAGACTTTTAAATTCACAGAAATGAGGAGGGAGGACATAAACATCGGTCTTGTGGAGACCATGCTCCCTCTCATTGCTCGTCCCTGAACAGTGTGATAGCTACAGTATACCAAGTCGGTATAATATGCCTTGTGAAGTTGTTTTTGACAGTGTGATACATACATATGCAGCTTCTCGCCAAGTCTGGAATATTCTCTATAGTTTGTGTAAGGCCCATCAGAGGGCTGGACGTTGAATTTTTGATGGCTTTTTTTTTTTTTTTTTTTATAAACACTCGAGGCTGTAAAATCTGCAAGTAGAGTGTTGTCCAACTGAGCTGAGAGTCCACATGTTGAGAATCGTCTGGCTTTCAGACGGTTTTCTCTTTTAATCTCCATCTTCCTCGCTGTCTCTCTCTTTCTGCGTGCATGTCCTTCCTCATTAAATCAGTCACTAAACAAAGTTATGGATCAGTGCCATCTGCTCTCCCGGCAGCCAGGTCGGGCAGCAAAGGAGATAGACGGAGATAAAGTGACAAATGCACAAAGAACAGGTGAAGCTTTACCAGAGAAAAACACAAGAACACAACAAAGTGAGACGCCACAAGTAGAAATACAAGTAGGGCTAAAAGGAACATGATGGATTTCCCTTGTAGCAACTGTCTGTTTTGTGTCAGCAGGCTACATCACTGTGCATAAGTCTCATGTGTGCGTGCGTGTTTATCAAGAATAAATTCTGTCCGACAGTGTTTGACATATTTAACGCTGGACCAGGCAAAATATATGGGAGTCTGCTGGAATATAGGGCATCATTTTCTTCATCAACGTGCAGGTTGCAGGTGTGAGGCGTACGATTTCTATTAGAAGAGGAAATTAAAACATTAAAGTCCTCGGTCATTGGTGGAGGAAATTATTCAAGAAGAATGATGAAAGATGATCCAGGATGCTGGCTGAAGCTATTTCACAGATTTGGCCTGTTTTGTTGGACCTGGTGTAATTACCATTGTGTGGATGCAGGAAATGTGTTGCACACTCTCCAGCATTTACATTCAGCACCTTGTCTGGAAATGTTTCGACATTAGTGCAGGACCATATTCCAGGGAACATTACTTTAGGAGAGGAGCGTCTGCAGAATTCCAGCCTACAGTAAAGATTAATCAAGTGTAATCTCTCATTTACCATCTGGGCCATCTGAGATCTGCAGCATGTGTACAGAACCACTCTAAAAAGTCCTACATACGAAATTAAAAAACGGTGCGCGTGCACACACACGCACAACTCATAAAAAATAGAAACACTTAAATTATTAGAAATGCAGTTTTCCTTTTATAGCAGTGAGACCTTCAGGAAAGTTGGTATAAGCTCCACTTTAACAGCTGCACAAGCACTTTTGGAGGATCCTCTGGTGAGGGCTACTTTTCCTTTTATCATCACAAAATCAATTTCATGAAAATCAATGAACAGATTTGATTTAATTCAGCTTAAAATGACCTATTTCTTTAATATAACAGACAGTGCTGGTTAAGATTTTGTCCGGTATAGTACTTAATCGTAAAATAGATTTGTTCCAGTATTTCAGTGAAATTAATTCAAACATAAAAATGGAATACAGCCGTTCGTATGATGACGCTCTGGAGCCGAGTGTGAAGCTGAGCAGCAGGTTGGAGAGTAGCAGGCTTGAGTTTGATTTCATCTGAGATTGTCACATTTTGTTAATGTGAAATGGGCTTTCAAAACAATTTAAACCAGCTCAGGACCTCATTACTTAATCCTTGACATAACTTTCCCACATTGAGACAAACTGATTGAACGCTGTCTCTTCTGTCTACTTTGACCGTGTTTATGTTGTTCATTTGGATCATGAATCGCGGAAAAGCAGTTTATCTAGTTATACACACACACACACACACACACGTGAGCATCATTCACACTGCACTGGAGGAACACAACTGGTAGAATGTGTTACTCCGTTATAAGAAGTGAAATTATAAGTGCACAGAGCATTTGACATGTAATTGAGATCTGGCTTGATAAGAGTAGAACAGTGTTTTATTGTCGTTGTTCTGTGGAGGTACAACAAAATTAAAGGTGTTCCCAAAGAGGAATGGCACACCACAAAAACATGGGACATCATAAACATCACGGGGGGTATCAACAGTGGGAAGAACAATACGAAAGTTTTAAAGAGTTTTGTAAATAAATACAACTGAACTATGTATCAAAGGCTGTCAAAGAACTGTGGAAAATAGCACAAAGACAAAAGTGAATGAACATTTTGTTTGAGGAGACTGAGGTTTCAGGAAATGCACCCGATCAACCGAGGAAGAACGGCACCTCTGTGTAGACTTTTCTTATAATAAGAGGGAAAAAAGTCATTTCACTAGGGAATTTCTCAAAAATAAAAAAGGGCCTACAAGTTTCTGAGGTGAGTCACATAATTGCTTGAGGGTTGCATCACTTTACTTCAAAATGGAAAAAGGTTTGTTACTGTAGAATTCCATTTTGAAGTTAAAGTGAGGTGTTATTAAGTGGTACGTCTTCTCAGACATGTGTAGAGGTTTGGCACAGTGAGACAAACTCCAAGAAAAGCTTGGAAGCGATCTGAAAATATCTACCTGACAGGCAACAAAAGGGCTTCTCAAGGAAAAATGTGTTTACAAATTTACAATTTGTGCAGGGATGACCGAGCTCTGTGTGTGTGTGCGCGCGCACGTGTTAGAATGTGAATGGATATGAGGGGTCGGCATTACGCCAGAATCCTTGTTTGACACAGTGACTCACTGACAGGTCTCAAGGTCTGCCAAGACACACAGAGACACGCGCACACATGCACACGGTCTGCCAACTCACATCTGTAAAACTTTTCATGGCTAGAGGCTGTTATCAGGAGGGGAGAGACAGACGCACTGATAAAGACTTCACCAGAGAGGGGATGAACGGACAGAGTGAACGGCAATGAGGTTCCATGTCCTGGAATAACGCTCAGAACACCCCCCCCCCACACACACACACAATCACTTTAGTGTGTCAAACAACAGTAGAACTGATCCTATTAACATGGTAAAAAAAAAAAAAGAAAAAAAAAGATGGTTGTGTCACAACTAAAAAGAGGAAAGCCATGTCTCTGACATTCATTGACGGGGAACTGACAACTGCTTATTAAAATGTAGCAGCAACAGTCTTGTCTTCCCTGATGACCCTAGAAATATAAGAATGACGCCTGAATATTTTGTTCTAATTTTGCCATCAAGTCATGACTTATCTCATTGTATTCGACTGTGCAGTTCCATCAGAGGAGTGCAGGCATCTGTTGCTTCCTCCACTGTTTAAAGCAGCATGATGCTCCATTGATCATATGAATGGTCTTCTCTGGTATCAACAGTAACCTCTCATATAGAGAACATTGCTTTCGTTCATTGCATATTCCTTCCATTTTGAGCAATGTGTCTAGCATGGATATCTAAACTGGAGCTGAAGCAAATACGTGGGTATACATATCTGTGTGTGTGTGTGTGTGTGTGTGTCTGCATTGATGTGTGTGCTTCTCTTTATGTAAGTTCAGCTGTCCTGCTTAGAGAGCAGTTCCGAAATGTCAGCCCAGCCCCTACAGGGCTTAACTTCCTGGTGCTGAAGGATTATGGGAAAAATGTCAAGGAGAATCTGAGGTACTGACGACAGCAAATGAGTGTATAATAGAGAGAGAACTAGAGTTGCTGGGGGGAGAGAGAGGGAGAGAAGGGACATAGAGTCAGACACTGTGGACGGGTTTGGAGAATACAGGGATGAATGACAGGAATTAATGGTTTAATATACCTTTGGAAAGGGCAGGACACACACACATACATGCATGTGGCCCGTCACATCACCGCCAGCGCAGTGACTCATCACTGAGCCGAGATCCGTCCCCACGTCGTAACGAGCTCCACGACTGTCGACATACCTACCAGTGTGATTAATCAAGAAACAAATCACACTGACAAATAATTGCGGCGGGAGGCTGAGAGAGACTCGGTAAATGAGGACAGACACACAGAAATGAGTCTTCAGCGTCCTCTGAACATCTCCTTCAAGTAGGCGTACCTAAATGGAGGGCGCATTACCGCTTTGACTTGATTTAGATGCTTCAAGTTTGTACTTGTACCACCAGAATCTCCAGAAACCCGCATTAAGAGGGTAAGATATGAAGAATTAGGTTCATGTCATTGCATCAGCATCGACAGGAGAGGTTAAATCAATTTCTGAGCTGTCAGGAGCAAAAAGGAAAGAAATTTGCCATCCACCCTCACTCAGTGGCGTTAGATGAGGTGTAAGTCACCTAACGAATCAAAAACCACACACCGTTTAAAACACAGTCAACATCTAAGAAACAACGGTGTCAATGACAATGATGTATGGAAACAGATGGAGGGACATGATGCCACGGTGGGACTTTGAGCCAACGTCTTACAGAGGCTGGAACAGCACGAGCATCTACTGCCAGGTAGACACACCGTCAGCCAGCGCCCACTACCGACACCGCAGCTGGACCGGTGTCCACCGACGGGCTGAAATATGGTTCGGATCCACTGAGAAATGGACCTGACGAGCCTGACGGACAACCACTCACTGAGCTGCCGGGGATGCATACGTCAGATTCATGCAGTATACTATCATTTAAAGTGGTTTATACTCTGAGGAAGGTGTTGAATGGGATGGATGGTGATTGTCAAAGAATGAATCTTCAGAGTTTAGCAGAGAAATGTTAAGAAATAGAATGTAGTCATGAAGGTATGTCATTTTACAAGACCCGTTTCAATGAAGGGTATTATTATACATGAAGGAAAAACAACAGACGTGTGTCAGACATGTGTCCAGCTTCAATCACAGATAATGAATTAGATGAAGAAGATGAAGAAGAGGTACTTTTGCTGCCTCTACCCATCTTTTGGCATTCAGGCGGCGTAACATTCATATTCAGCATTTTTTCATCCACTTACAAGGACATTTATTCTGACAGAAGCATCTATTTGATTCATGCTTCTGATGCCAATCAGAACATCTTTATTCTGTTTTGTGTGTGTGTGTGTGTGTGTGTGTGTTATACATGTAATTAACTGCCTCAGAAGCTTATAGCATCAGCTTTAAAGCTCATCGGGTTCCAAGGAGTGCATTGTGAGCGTAAGTGCACATCCATGCGTGTTTCATTGTTTCACAGTAGCGGACCATCCATCACCATTAGGCTGAAGGAGAGAGCCTGACTCACACAGAGGAACAATCTAATTCCTCTAAAAACACCTCTCTCCACCGTTCTCGTCTTCACTTTCCCCGCTGTCGCTTCTCTCCGCTTCACCTTCTTGTTTTCTCCCCTCCTATCTTTCTCTGCAGGATTTCAGCAGATGAAAACTTCCCAAGCATGTCTGCAGTAATACTTCACACACACGCACGCACACACACACCATCTTGCAGTCAGTATATTGTTCTAGCTCAGTCTTTGAAATGTGTGGTTATCATTCTGTAAGCACATTTGAGCGTCAGACAGGAGCCTCTTCAACTTTTTCAGACTAGAACCTGAAGAGATGCCGTGGGAAAATATAAGGCTTTCCAATCACAGTTGATCACAGACAAACACGCATAAAGTGACAATCACACAGACACTATGATCTCAGTCATCAGCCATGAAAGCACATAACGTCTAGAATGACCGAACCCAAATCATGCTCGCACCCAGCCGCCTCCTCATACCCCTCGTTAATAAATCATAGCCTGACTAGTCAGACAACCAATAATTTAACAGGTGTGTTGTTCGGTTGCACCATCTTTGTGTTTGGCGTCCTCTGCTGCGGGCGTTAACAGAAGACGCAGGAACAAAAAAGGGAAAAGATCATGTTTGATTCCAAATGATAGACAGAGGTGGGATCCTCTGAATTCCCAGGGGGGACAAAGGTGGATATAAAGGTGCTGAAGAGCAGCTGTTAAGTGCTCTAAGTGCGCAGCTGCTGTTGTTGAAAAGCCAATGCCCAATTTATGGCACCATCAGGACCTGCCAACAGCTGATTTGTTTTGGGTGCCCAAAATATATGGATATGCTGAGTCAGCGTTTCATCATGGAGATTGTGTACTTTCATTTGATGGTGATTTTTATTTCCTGATGAAACTGTGAAGATGCATTCAAAACATGCTGTTTAGTTATGAATATAAGTCCAGGAAAACAAGGGAGGAAACGGACACTTTGTCAGTGTCAAATGAGACTCGTTTTGACGTTCCAAACCATGAACCAACCGTACAAAAAAATAACCACAAATACAAGTGAGTATTACCAGCAGACCTGTTCCAGTTTATTTGTTAAATCAAACTGTCTTGGAGATCCAGCATCTGCTGCTATCATACACCTCCACAGTCACCTGCATACTGAATAGTCTGTAAAACCAGGTGAAGACCCACACCATCCTGGTCAAACACTAATTTCCCAGCATGCATCTCAGTGATTCATATTGTAGGATTAGCGTTCAAACCTCCAGGTTCACGCGGAGGTCCAACCCTGGGGCTGTTTTCCAGATCGATGCGGGACGTTGATCTGACTCTGTGCACTGAATGTCAAGTCAGTTCACCAGGCGAGTGTTTCAACTTTATCCTGCTATATGTTAATCTATAAATTAGATTTTCTGTGTGTCACTGCGGAGACTTCCCAGACCCTCTAACCTGAGTATGTTGTACAGATACAGATACTCTCTTGAATGTTGGTTATAATCGTATTCACATCAGATAGTTGGACGCCAAAGAGGAATGCAAAAAAACCTTCTCTCAAGACACAAAAGTGAGAGGAGGTGAGCAGAAGTGGGGAAGACGGCTTATCTAAGGTTAGCACAACAAAAGGATCAGTGGGAGTTGCTCTCATATATGATTAAATATCTCCAGGAAAATATAGGAGATTATCTCAGCTATAAATTACAGTTGCAAAGAGAAGGTAGAACATTTCTTGTGGGAAGAGAAATGATACGTAACAAAAGTACAGAGAAGTGTAATGTTTCTGTGGGTGGTGGGTTTATACGCCATCTAGGTGTTTGCTGGAGTTTTCTCGGTCAACTGAGTTTTTTTTTTTTTTTTTTATTTTGTCTCTAAGCTTATGATCATGTCTGCCTCTATACGCAGCGCAAATATGAAATAATGGTTCAGTGGTGAAAAGAGCATTTGTAACAACCGCAGAGATTACACAGACGCCTGGCACAAGTTCCAAGAAGTTGATGTGACAATGCAGGATATCGAACACACCCGTTTTCCAAAGAGGGAAGAAGCAAAAGTAAAGACACTAAAACTGAGCTGAGCCCTTTTTGGGCCATTGAAAAATGAGTTACTTATCCCTTTCACAGTGGGTTTGCTCCTCGACAGCAATTTTGTTGAAATAAATCACTGCTCTGACAAGAGAAGCTCTCACTACCAGTGCTGCCTGCAGCTCCAAACACAGACTAGCACCTTGGACAGCTCCTGGATCAGGAACAGCTCAGCTTCTGTACCACATGCAAACACATCGGTGATGTTTCATTTTCCTTGATGGCGTTGGCTATTCTGAACCTCTCCAACGTAGCTACCTGAGAATGGTATTTCTTCAGCAAGACACCACAATCACAAGAGCATTATACCAAGCAGGTACATACAGAAATCACTTTGTATCTACCCGTGAAGGGCTAGAAAGTAGAAAATGTTAAGTCAGTGAAATCTATCTGCGCTTTGGCAAGATCGCCTGGTAAAAGCAATTGTTTGTTTTCCTCCCAGTGAAAGTGTGTTTGTTTGAGACAATCTGAAAGTCATTTCCACCTTTGGCGCGTGTGTGAGAAAAAGAAAGGGAGGGTGTGTGTGTGTGTGTGTGTGTGTGAGAATGTGTTTGTGATGAAGAGTAAATCCCGCTGGAGGAAACCCAGACAAAACACTTCAACTCTGAATTCACTTCTTAGCACCGCTCCTTCTCTCTTTCATCCTTCTCTATGGTCTCTCCTGTGTCTTTCTCCCACCAAGGAGTGCCTAAGAGGCAGTGGTGCTGGATTAGGTGGGATGTCTGTGTGTGTGCGCGTGTGTATTGCATTGGTTTCTGAGTACAGGTGCTTGAGCACGTCTCCGTTTCAGAGATGAATCCTCTCCAACCATCCTCCATGCACTCTCTCTCACTCACACACACACACAAATGTGCATGCACCTTACAATACACAGAAACATGCATAAATGGTAATTTGCATTCAATCTCTCACACACTCATTTACCTTATCTTGCACTCTCCCAAACACTGAAATTGAATGTGAGCACAAATAACCAAAGCCACACACACACACACACACACACACACACACACACACACACACACATTTAATCTGGAGGCAAGTGGAATATGGACTCATCTTCTTGACATGTCTTTCCTAAAATCTGTTTGGGTGAAAGAAACGTACAAGGAGACACAGAGGAATGCTCAACACTCCAAAAGCTACAGATCCAGGATAAATGTTGGCAACACAGGCTTCTTGAGGTGTTGTTGGCGCTGTCGTCTCCCACCAGCGGCACGCAACCCACCAGCTGGGCTTATAAGACTGGCAGCTAAAAATATAATTGGGTGGTAAAATTCTGTCATGCATTGCTCTCATTTAACCGCAAGGCTTGTTGCACGGGCCCACATATTACCTCAGTGACCTAAACACACGTCCACACATTGTTCAGGCTTTGTTGTGGCTAATGCAAACATTGTGCTTTAATAGAGAGATAACAGTGTGTTTGGATTCAGCCAGGTGATGCAGGAAGTGTGCGTTTCTGAGGGAAGCTGTTGCACTGCTCCTATCAGCTGGAGCCAATTAACTTCATGGCTCTGCTGGTGACACACACACACACACACACACACACACACACACACACACACACACACTGAGAACACAAATATCAGTAGATGCACATTGGATGAGTCTGCGCATACGTGCAGAGATGTTCAGGCTGTTACATCAACAATGTTAATTTTCCTGGGACCAATCCCAGCCGGCATCCACCCTGGACTCATCACCAGCCAATCATAGGTAGGTACACACACACACACACACACACACACACACACACACACACACACACACACACACACACACACACACACACACACACACCTGTGGACAGGCATCCGTTCTATTTAACTGCAGGTTCTTTGTCTATGGGACAAACCTGGAGTACCCATGCGAAACCTAAGATGGGACAAGGATTCCAGATGCTTCTAGGTTTTTGGTAACAGAGCTAATCAGTTATGCTTTTTCGTCATGAATGATTAATCTGGTGCAACCATGTGTACATATTATTTTTTGATGAATGTATGTGCACACTGTCACCTTTAAATACATTGCAGAATCAAACCTCAGAAAAATCCAAACCGGTATTCACTAGTCTTCTAATTCCGTCATGAATAGCTGTACAGATGTATGAAAAATGGATCAAATGTTAATAACAACGAGACGTCTTATTTAATTACACATAAGAAAAATAACATCCTGAGGAAGGTGGCTTGGGGGGGGCTGAGGGAGCTGTGTCAGCAAACAGCATCTCTGCTCATATGCCTTACTTTCATGAAAGTGACGGGATACGTTTCGTAAGCCGTTTCGCCAAACGGTTGACGAATGAGCCGGTGACAGCGAAGCATGAATTAATCTGCTGATGCAAATCAGCTAATGCAGTGTTCTGCCTCCATGCATGTGGCCAAGTGGGCAAGTATACCATGTAACAAGGAGAATTATGACATTATATCAATCAAAAATTGAAGAATTCACAGATGATGATTAATTGCGCTGATTGATGTGCGTTCACTGGAGAACTGACCATGTTACAGTCATAAAGGTATCACAGCTTATCAACTCCTCATTCCATTACTGAGCATCTTGAGCTTAGTAGAAGAAGCCTGTGGAGTGGCAGTAATGAACCCCCCTGGGGAACTAAGATACAGAGCTAACAGGTGGATGCTGTAGTTGCTAAAATGCTGCATGAGTAGCAGCAGAAACGTTCACTAATGAGCAGGGCGCCAGGCTCGCAACAGAGATGAGAAATGCATGGAGCACTGTCAGCTTAAATAAACAACATGATGGCAAAGGGTGCACTGGGAACTCACTCAAAAGCTCTCATCATCCTCTTCCTATTATAGGCACCATCTTACATTACGTCAGAAGACGGAGCCCTTCTGAATGTCTGCAAAGAAATAGAATTATTGGGTTTATTGCAATGCTTCCCTCTCCTCCTCTGCCTGCTGTGTGTGGGGTCAGTTCCTGGGCTCAGGAGTCAGATGCTAAAACCACAGTAAATGCAGCCAGTTTGTTGTTGTTGTTGTTGTTGTTGTTGTTGTTTTTGTTTACCTCCGCCAAGGAGGTTATGTTTGTTTGTTAGCAAAAGAACTGAAAAAAGTTATGAACAGATTTTAATGTTGAGTAACTGCTGCTAATGGACCAGGACCAGATGATTAAATGTTGGTGGTGTTCTGGAACCATCTGGATCCAGGAATCTGCTGAAGGATTCCTCCTCATTGTCAGCATCTGTGTCTAGAACTCCACAATAGCAGCAGTGGACTGGCTCTGCAGACCAGTGGTTAGTGGGTCTGTCTGTTAACCCAAAGATCGGGGGTTGGAGTCCACCCAGGGACGGGGGTTTGTTTTTGGTTTGACTATCGAAATAAAAAAGAAAATGAAGAACAAAAAGAAAAAAATAGAGAACAGAGTACATAACTTGTGTAACAAAGTTGCTAATGATTTTTTTTAAAATAACTATTAGTGACAAAAGCGTGTTTGATGATCAATTAATTCATTAAAATATAGGACAATAACATTGGGTGGAAATCACACGATGGGTGGAAATGAGCTACTTGGCGCAGTGCTTTTCTAGTCATTTGTTTCTTTTTAAAAGATCTTCTCCCATTCCTCCACCAATTTTTGATGACAGACTTGTGTTTGCGACATAACACCAGCTGTCAACAATGTCTGAACCAAGTTGTTGGGTTAAATCCTTCACAGACACATCTGGTCCAAGCTCTCTTCACCACAGACAAAATTCAGAGAGTCCACGATAGAGAGAAGACAGTGGTGACAAACATTCATGATGAGTCCGACTATCCCACTGCATGCAGTACACACACACAAACCGAATCACAATCCGTCATCGCCACCAATGGGGACCGCTGAATTGACAAGCGTGTGACAACTAATCTCTGTGGTTATGGTGAGGTCACATCATTGATGTCTTAGTGAGTGCAAACACAGAGTAGGACTATTGATTCCACCTCTATTTTAGTGCTTTGTGGGTGGAACAAAGCCGTACACCTCAGCTCGCCTCTCCCCCTCTTTTCTATCGCTTGAAATTTCTTGGACATCAGAAGAATTATCTGCCTGTCCACCTGTGATTTCACCTGTCTTTTGCAGAGAGGCACGCTGACAATGCACCAAGAGTAGAAAATCACTATGTTAAATGGTACTCCCCTGGAATGTGACGGCTCCTCCCTGGGCACATGTTAAACCGCTCCACCAAACTCAAACATCTGCAACATGCATCCGTCATGTCAACTGATGTGGGTTGGCCACATGGACTGGACGCTTCTTACTTCATTGCTTCTTGCTAGGGATTTAATTTACTATTCATGGATAATTTGTGCATGAATTAAGGCTATAGTGTGCCTTTGAGAATTAGTGCCACAGGATTAATCCTAAAAACTTCATGTTGGATGTAAGTCTCTATACCGAAATGGAATATGGGTAGATAATTTGTTGGCAGAAATAGATAGAATGAAGCAGTTTCATAATTGAACAGCTAGTTGCATCTCATTCCTTTGAATGAAGTTCCACCACAGCTCTTTTTACACCACTGCTAATATCAACATCGCTGCAGGGGTGAGCAGCATCAGAGGAGCTACTGTAGCATGTCAGAGGTGTCCTCCTCCCACTGTTCTCTCTTTGCTGATGCCTGGCAACAACACCGTCTCATTTTCACTGGTTTCTGGTAAATGTATCTTGAGAGCTGTGACCAAGTGAACTCCCCCAGGTGAATCCAGCGTGTGCTCCATCAACACGACGAAATGAGATCCAACTGCCTGAATCAAATCACACTGAATTTCCCATACAGTACACGATCTTATTGTGAGGCCGGTGGCCGTCAGTCGTCTTCCCTCTTTCCCTATATTTCCGCACTTTGTCACTCTTACATGTTCAAAAAGGACTTACAACCAGCAATAGAATCAGAATTAGTCAAATAGTCATCAGTACATGATACAATACAGAGTTGAAACCTGATTTGAACACATCACCCAGTACTCTGCTCCTACGCACATTGACCAACTGTGGTAATGCGGTCCCATGAGCATGTATGTGCTGGATTCATGTCACCTGACAGACCGCCCTACTCCTCCATCACCATGTGAGTTCCAGAGGTGTTCATCTCATTTGCAGCTCTTATCTCTGATACTGCACTGGTGGAGTGAACGACGCCCTTTGGCCTTTGGCAGGTCACAGAAAACACCTCTTCCACCCTCTACTCTTCAATACAAAATATAGCACTAGCTTGGACTTTGGACAAATAAGGGTCCTATATCTATGTTATAGAATAAAATAAAATATAGAATAACACATAATTATGTAGCAGCATTTCACCGAACATCGGTCAACATTTGGGTGTTGACGCAGATTTGGGTCACAACCCAAAACATAACACATCTAGTATCAGTTCAGCCTAGCAAGTCTGACTAAAAAGAATAATGTATGCACTGTATTCAGAGGAGGAGAGATGACAGAGACTGAGAGTGACAACGAGGGAGAATGGGGAAGAGGAAAATGAGGGACAAAGAGGAAGAGACATTTAATAATGTATGTATTCTCATGTGAGCGAAGGAAGAAACAGTGAGGGTGTGTGAGGGAAAGATGGGAAAGTCCTAGAGAGAGAGAGATTGTGTGTATGCAAGGGAGACATTTCTGTGACCTTCTGCCTTGCAAAGCCCCATCTGACTAAGAAATGAGGAAGGATGGCATGATGGGGGAAGCAGAGAGGAGACTATTAATGAGGCGGGAGACGGATGAAGGGGTAGAGAGATGAAGAGATGGAAGGGGGTATCTGGCCATAATTGTGGAGTCTTTAACATATTTCCAAATAACCTCAACCTTTGGCTTTTTAAAGAAGTTGCTCAGACACAGTGGACCTGGTATTTTTGTAGAATTGACATGCAGCCAAACTTCTCCTTCCTGGTATAGAACTCAAGCAGTAATGCTGAAATCAAACACTAGTCAGAAAGATTTGATCTTTCTGATCTTTCTGACCCTTTTCTTCGACCCAGTCCTAAAACAGCTCATGTGGCAGAGTCAGATGTGTATAGGTTGTCACACCCTGCCCACCCATCTTTCTTATTGACTCAGTCAAGTGTGTTAAACTCTCAGTTAGCATCACCTGCCCACTCTTGATAGCCTCTGACGACACTACAGATGTTGCTGGTTATCTTGTTTTCCTGGGCTGCCCTCGTTTTGGACGTTTTATTGTGCATGATTACTAACTGGCAAGTGAGAGTTTAGAAGAAGCCCAGCTTCAAACCAGCATTTCAATGTGTGCCCAGACCCTCCACTGGGCCTGGGCACCAGTGGTTCCTATCAAAGCCAAAAAAAAAAAAAAAAAGGTGTCTCGGTTCCTACTTGCCAATTTGGACATGCTTGTAGAAACAGAATTGTTTTTGTCCCCCACCCCCTCAAAAAAAGGGCTGGCTGCCCTCTTATGCAGGGAGCAGATGTGTTTGAGCAGACTGTCCCTTGAAAGCACAGGCTGCATCACTAAGCCTTAACTGAATTCATTGGCTGTACAGGAAGTGCCCTTTACATTGCAGATCCCTGTGAGCCGTTCTCCTGGCTCGATTGTGAGCTGAATGAGTGAGCATTCTGCTCTCACAGTTGGCTACACGTCCATTGGAGGCAACCAGGTTGTATGTATGGGGGTTAAGGACAGGCTGCATGGCTTCCACACACCATGTCTGATGTATGGAAGCCCTTTAGTTCCTGACAAGAGAAAAATCCTTTTTCTTTTGTAGTTACCTTGTTGTTTCCATACTTGGTGTTAACAAGCTACTCAACTGGTCTTATACCAAAGATAAATCGGTTTCTGAACCAGCTGACATGTACTGTAGAGCGCCTTTCGAGCATGTGAGAGCGCTCTTATATGTTACTGCAGAAACCACACACAAGGGGAACATTACAGAGCTGTGTGTTATACCTGGGTTCCCCTTTGAGATCATGTTGTGCAGTTTATAGGCTACTGTTGTGCAAAAGAATCAATGTCGGGAGACACTGGGGGGGGGGGGGGG
>CAAKHB010002810.1:25518-45918 GCA_901007665.1 Aeoliscus strigatus | reverse complement strand
CCCCCCCACTGCCACCGTTTCTCCATTACGACGTCAAACATTACATAATCGAAGCTCCTCAGATCTTTGAGATGGAGCTGATGAATATTCACGTCACGTTCACGTCAACAGCCCCATTGAATGAAATCACTGCGATGGAAAGAGCTGAGGCGTACGAACAAAACGACGTGGAAACGAGTGAAAATACAAATAAGGAAAAGAGAATGTCACGAGGTGGACCCGCCTGTCTCCAGAGCCATGACCTGTAGGTACAGTACATGCCTGTTCAGATACGAGTGGATGCCGACATAGAAAGCAGCCCCCAGTTCCTAAACTCCCCCCACCATCCCTTCATTCACCCACTGAAACCATTGAACCTCAGTAGAAATCAGACAATCCGGTCTGTTCTGAATCAAAGGAGAGATTCACTGGTCAGGATGACCGGACACGTGTACTTTTACTTCCACTTGTAGCATCTTTTCTTCAAACCGCTGCCAAGGACATTAGTGACAAACCAACCAGATCTAATATGAGCTATAAATGCAGAACGAGGTCTTCTAGCTTGAGCAAAGTGACCTGGCTCAACTCGCTAACACCTAAAGGAACAAACTAAATACTCTTAATCCGAGGAACCTGAGTTGAGGTACCGTACCATCCCCGTGGAGCGTTGCCCGTGGTGTGAGTGATTTATGTGAATTATGAGCTGAGTTGGTGCCAGGCGATACATTTTCACATATAACATGTCATTTTAAGTGTGAGACAATTTGAGCCCGTGATGAACCGAGCAGCGGGACATTCAATTGATCAACAAAGCCATTCTTAGAGTGACGCTCTCAGGAGGGACTGGCAATTCAATCCAAAGCTTTAATGCGGCCAAGAGATTACTTCCCCTGCATGTGTGAAACATTAATTATAGCAACAACCGGAGGTAGTATGAGAAACTTATTGTCTTACTGCCGTGCTATGAGTTCTGATGCTAACAGAGATGAATACAAATGTGTTTGGACATACAGATATTAGAAAAATATATTTACAAATATATCTACTATATATTTACTACTCTGGACATAGTGATATAGTGATGCAAAAGAATTTACTTTAAAATTCCTTTTTTTTTTTTTTGAAAATTAAAGAAAAGCTGCTCTCAAGTGAACATTTAACAAATAGATTGTCCACGAGTACTGTTGCAAGTCCCTGTGTATGAGTACAAACAAAAACACGGCTGATATTGAAAGTAGTCTTGGTAGGTGTGGCTGTGACATCACATACTACGTCCAACCAGCCTCATCAAAAGACCAACGCTGCCCCCCCCCGTGTCACAGTGACGCACAGAGGTGCGCTTTGGTGTCGGTCAAGTGACTCGGGAGTCATCCGTCATCCTTTGATACGTACACATTGGAGAAAAGACTCAGACTCTCCTGCTCCACGAGCTATCATCCTATGTCCTGTCAGGATTTCATCACTAACACGAAGTTCATGAGTCACGGGGGAGAGGACTGTGTGGCAGCGTCTTCGCTAAACGACATTTTGATGTTGCCGTGCTCCAAGTCGTGCTTCTTTTCTTCTAATACTTTGATCCATCGTGGGTTTATGAGCTCTGGAGCCTCACTTTGACTTCAAACAAGGAGCGGATGGAAATCAGGATCCATGAGGTTTCAGTTCTCCTGATCTGGCATAAAAAATTCATCTTTTCATTACTACAAATGTAAGCGTGCTCCGCATCGGCCTCATGTTGTGTTTATTTGCCCTATTCGGCGTCGACTGCCTGCACTGATCCACATACGTGAAACCCGTTAGGCCGATCTAACATCTCTGTTCTCACTTCTGTTCACTGCCATCACTCATCACTCTGTTCATCGGACATCACCGATCACGTCTCAAACCTCCAGAGCTGGAGTTTGCATGTTACACGTGAGTCAAAGGGGATTTCGGGGAACGTGCGTTGCTGTGTGAGAACTCATGTGCACACAGAGAAGATGATGTTTGGCTTCAGGCAGTGTTTTTGTGCTCCCCAGCTGCAGCGCCGCGCGTCCATGTGTGTTCTCAGCGCCGCGCACGGTCCAAACAAACACAAGTACAACACAACAGGACCACGAGTAGAAAAGGAACCATTCCTTTCCTACACCATCATTTGAACATATTAGTCTGTGTTTTATCTACTCAGTTGTAATACTTACTCTTCTGCTCCCTTTCATTCAGATTTGGGAATGTTTTTATAGCAATTTTTTAAAATTAATTTCAATGAAATAAATAACTAAACTTCTTGCTATTACAACTCCAAGTTTTGCATTTCAGAAAAGGGTATTATGTCTAAATAACGGGTATTAAAATCAGGTGAATGCTACAAAGTGAACACCCATCACCTGGAAGTACAGGTACATATTCACCCCCTTGAATCATGATCAACTCAGATCATCTCTGTTGGACGCAGCGAAAAGCTGTGTCAAAGGTATTTTAGGATGTCATCCAAATCTCACTGCTGTTCAAAGCACTTGTCAAAATGTCAAACATCTCAGAGGAGGTTTGTGCAGGATTCAGGTGAGACACCAGAATGCCTCCGTGACAAGCCCCCTGACGGCAGAGTGATTATTCCAATCACGCTCAGGCTGTAATCAATGACAAAAGGTCGGACACACACACACACACACACACACACACACTCCTGAAAGCGCACACCATTGCAGGCAGACTGCCACACAGCACATTCACACGTTTGTGTCGATGAGGGTCGGAAAATACACATGCATGCAACATACATTTAAATTCACATTCACAACAGATACAGCACAGACACACACACACACACACACACGCGCAGAGACTCAAACACGTTCCACGATCGATACTTTTAGGTCATAACCCCGGAGATGTACCATATGGAACATCGATAGCCTCATCAATCACACAATCACAGAAAATGGCAGGTTTCACTCTGGGTGTGTGTTTGTGAGTGGATGTGTGTCCTCGGCCAGTGCTGCATGTCAGCTCATATTTAAAGGTTATGAATATATTTCCCCAGATCAACCGTATGAATGGCCTGGTTACAATCAGTGTGTGTGTGTGTGTGTGTGTGTGTGCTCCGACCCATTGATCACAGGAAACGTCTGTGTGTTTCTGGGCGCATGAGCCTTATTTACTTCATATTTAAAGGTTATGAACAGGTGTCAGTTATTGATTGTCTGTCTACATATTCATCCTTGCCGACATGCTGGCGGCCGTCAGCGCGCCTGCGTCTACGTGTGACTTATAGACAACCTGCCCACCAAAGTCCGAGCGCCGTAAACCTTCATCTTACACATAAAACTCATGATTAGCACTTTGGCACTTCATTATCATTCTGACCCCTGAAGGCAGCAGTTAATGACCTTTCTATTAAAGGGACATTGACCGTCATCAAAGTAATGCAGCGCTGCTGTGGGGGATGACGACGGCCTCTCAGGTCTGAAGGTACAGAACTGTTGAGATGATAAATGTCCTTTTCTAAATCAGAAAAAGAAAAAAAAGGATATGGGGTTTTGCATTTGGCCAAATGTCTGGAATGTTCTCCGACTGACGTTATTCAGAGATGCGTTTGCCGGGTGCCCACAGTCTGCTTCTAAACCTCACTGCTACAACAGATGGCTTCTCAAATGACACCCAGAATTAGAAACGTAACATCTTAGTGGTATCAGGCGAGGCGGACATTAGTTTGGGAAGGACAGAGTCTCCCATCTGGATCGAGGTTTGACCACAAGAGCACTGAGGGAACATTCTTGAAGATTAAACCAACACTTTGTGTCTCTGCTTTGAGCTGCTGTCATGAATGAAAAAGTACACACACACACACACGGTGAGGTCACTCTACAGTCAAAAGTAGACAATGTGTTTCTCACACCTGACTCATCCTGTTACGTCACACGACCTGTCGTTCTTGTCTGACCTTTGTTTCGACGTGTTGTTTTTAACTTTGAACACAAGTCAACCATTTGTCTTGTAGAAACACGTCCCCTCATACCAGCATCAGTCTCTCTCTCTCTCTCTCTCTCTCTCTCTCACACACTCACACACACCCCATACAACCAACTGCATCTATGAATCATCACCTGCAGGTTGCCTGGAGCCGGTGGCCACAGAAGAACTACGTGTTTGGGTTCAGAATTGTAGCTTTTTATCATCCTGGTGACGGTAACGACTCACTGCTGTTACATACCTGTAACAGCAGTGAGTCGGGCCTGTGCGGGTCTGGTGGTTCGATGAGAGTCCCCCGGATGTTAGCGTACCTCGGTCGTGTTCACAATCTCCTTGGGACCTCTCAAAGTCCATCTCCCTCCTTGGGTCACCACTCACAGATTTGCGACCAGAGACTAAGAGCTGACACGTCACAGGGTAATCGGGACGGTCTACGTCCTGATCTCCCCATTCTGCTCAAAGATGTTTCCAAACGACATGGTGGCTTCTCCCTGTGGTGTGGGGGACAAGAGTGATCTTGTCTGGTCCGATATGGGGGGGCCTCGGGAGGCCTCGGAGGGAGAGCTTGTAAATAATGAACGTGTTTAATATTTAGTAGTGTGTGGAGTGTTACGTGTGAAATGTCTCGGACCAACAGCCGATGGAGACGCCAGATGAGTCAGTTGACTGACGCCCACATTCCCACCGGCTCCATCACTTTTTCCAGAATGTTTTCGTTTCATGTTCTTTGTCAGCAAGTAAGAGTCCGACAACAACCAGCACTGCATCTCCCTGTTCCTCCTCCGCCATGTTGGTTTACGCTGACACTGTCTGTCTGTCTGTCTGTCTGTCTGTCGTTTAATATTCAGTATGACCAAAGCTCAACTGTCAATATCTCATTGAGGCAAACAAAAACAACACAACACACTCAGTGATCATCCGTTCACCACTGAGACCCGAGTTTGAACAACACCGTGCGTTGCCATGGTAACTCAATGCTCTTGAAAGGATGAGTGGTCTGGTAATACCTCTTCCTGAGGGAAATTCCTCGCATGCTGCTGGGTCTGTATCCTGATTACGAGCACAGGTGGGTCTAATGGCTGTGTGCGCCGCCCCCCTCCACGCTCCTCAACTCCTATGATGGCCCTCCTCAAAGCTCCTCATATCGCTGATGACACCACACTGGCACGGGGGCTGGAGCAGACGGCTGTCACCCTCGAGCAGAGACATAAAAATTGGAGCTTAATGTGCAGAAAACAATCGAGGTTCACACTTACAGACAACCACCCCCCCAGCCCCTCCTGGATGGTAGAGTTAGAGGGATGTTGTTTAAACAGCAGCAACACAGCAGTGGTGGTGGTGGTGGTGGTGGGGGGGGGGGGGGGGGGGGGGGGGACCATATGCTAATCGATAACAGGTCACGTTATTAGAGAATGTGTGTGGAGGCTGTTTGTACAACTGTAGAATTAGATCATTTTCAGCTGTCTGCAGCTTATTTGACGGCACACACAAACTACAGATGTGTACGTCATGTTCCAGTTTGTTCCTGCCTGTTAATGTCAGGTGACTGACTCTGACCCCTCCGACGTCAACTGATGACCAAATTGTTCTTTTTTGTACAAGCAGAATACTAGTTGGTCATTTTGGATCATGCAAAGTTAGGTTTCTGATGGATTTCCCGGCATAGAATGAGACACGTCTCGCCTCACTGACTATCGATTGTCTGTCTGCAGCTTCCACAGCACTCAGATGGTTTTGATCTACTCACCGACAGAAGCACTTTAGTTTGAGAAGGTAGATCCGAGCACTTTGGCTTCAAAAAAGTAAATATTGCTGAGCGCAAACAGGCTGGACTCTTCTGACAGTCACAAGGGGATGACGTGTCCAACACAAGGTCCAAGAGAAAGAAAATACTCTACAAAATTAAGTCAAATTTAGACTTGTATACAAGCAAAATGAGTCAATTACAGTATCGTGAGTCATTGTCATTTGTTACGTTCCACCTCTGCTCTCCATCCAAGCACTGGTTTACACCAGAACGTACTCACTGGGACACTTTACTTGGCACATGTTATAATTAAAAAACAGAATGTAAGTGTAATTTAAGGTACTTGAGGGGCTTCAGATTATATCCGCATGATGCAGATTTTTAAGTACTGCAACTTCCCCAAGCTTCGGATCCCTGCGATGGTCGTCACATCTTCTTGACACCAAACTTTGCGACGGATGCCGTATTAATGGACTCAGTCAAGAAGCCAATCAGTTAAAAGACCTCCTGAGGCCGTCAACATGGCGACATGAGAACCCCCTCCTGCTCAACGTGAATGAAGCCCGCTGGAGAACCGCTGCAGTGTATTCGCTGTGTATTCTGCAGTACCGCCATGCTGAGTCAGCAATAATTTAAACAGCCAGATTTTATGCCCGGGCTAAATTGTCCCATTGAGACATGCACACACACACAGAAATACACACAGGAGGCGATATATGAAGCAATCATACGTATTAAGAGGTGATTTGGCTGAGTGATGTCACAACACGCTCCACTCACAGGACAGCAACATGCAGAGGGTTCACGCCTTAAAGACACAAAACGGCATCATGTACTGTTCAATGTGGGAACACTGTGAATTTCTCAGACATTAATAAATAATCTTATCTTTTTCTTATTATCAGTGCACATGCAAGACTCACTGGAGGACGGAGAGGTGAGCAGATAACCACCTTTACTGACATTTTCTTGGAAGAAAACATGCTAAATGTCAAACGTATTTTGGTCACATTAGTAGCAATTATGGCCGGATGTTGTACAACAGAAATAAGTCTTTTTTTTCCCCATCAAGCACACAATCGTGGCCTCTTTGAAGGAGACGGCCACGTTGAAAGGAAAAGGGGAAATCTTTACGGCGAGCAGAGGGTGTTCTAATATCGGAGTCATTTCCATAAAGAGTTTGTCAAACAGAGGTTTGAATAGCGTGGATGTTCAAAGGTATCTATGGAAACGGAAACTAAAAGACAACGCTGGTGGGCTGCCGGGCAGCAGAGCCTCAGCAGGCAACAAAATAATCATCTCCACGGTGATACGGTCGCCAGTGTGATTAAAGACCTCTGACGTTTCACACAGCGGGAACCATGGCCATCAGCAGCAGCAACAACAGGAATCAGCAGCAAACGTAACGACGCGGTTCATATGGGACAGACTACGGTGTATGGAAGACAGGACTTATTCTACAATGGGGAAATTCATATTTAGTTTGCAGCAGTGGGACAAAATACGTTAAGACTGACACAAAGAGGAAGAAAAACTGAACAGCTCAAGGGGCGACACCAACGGGTGCAGATCAAAACCCCGCTGCACGCAACGACCTTTCATTCATGAGCCCCCCCCCCCCCCACACACACACACACACACACACAGCCCGCCTGCATCAGACACCCCCATGTGGTTGGTCCTCACTGATATCTGAGCGTAGTTAATGAACTCCACTCAGGCCACGCCCACACGTCTTCCTCAGCACCGTGAATGGATCCACACGGATCCAGCTAGTCAACACGCCGTAGTTCAAATTCCGGGTCTGCAGGTGGGACTGAAATTCACCAAAAACTGCAAAAACTGAGGAGAAGAGACGGCGGAGCGGCATTTCCGCGTCTGCAAAGAGAATTTGTGAAGAAAAAAGAGAGAGGAAAATGACGCCGATCTCGTCGGAGTCGCTGAGGTAACAAGACGAAGTAAGAAGCAACTGGACCGGTGGTGGGACAGAAAGGGAAAGGACGCCTATGGACAGAGAGACGGGGCACAGAGCAGCAGAGGAGATTAAGGGGAAAAGCAGCACTCAAACGGGAGACAGAGTACTACACCACGAGAGAAGAGGAGGACAAGGAGAGAAAGACCTACACCTTTCTATCTCGCTTGTCATCTGGTCCTCACTCATCACTCTGGCTTCCCTGGCGTTCCCCTCATCCGTCACTCCGTTCTAATGCCCCCCTCCCTTCAGTCCTCAGAGATCATTATCATTCCCAGCTTTCTCTCGCTGCTTCATTTATTCAGTCTTTAACTTCCTCAGACACATTTGCCCTCATTTCTCTCACTCAGCCCCTCGTTGGCCATCGTGCTCCATCGCGGGAGCGCTCAGCCGCCCGCTCTGCTGTATCGCCGTCGTTTGCCGAAGACGCCTTCAGTGCTGGAGAGATTCCGCAGTCAATTCATATCATTTAACGCGAGCGTTCATTATCCTTACAGTTCTGCTCCCTCCCTCTCTGTCACACAAACGATTGCATTCACTTTAGAATTCATGTCCCCTCTTTGTCTTCCTTCGTCTCTCCTATCTCCCCTCTTCATTTTTTTTTTTTTTTTTTGGACTTTCTCTGCCTTTCTGTTCCTCATATTTAAAATGTAGTTCCATCATCTTCAGCTCCCCAACTCACACACTTCAGCTTAATCTCGAATTCCCCACAGTGTCTCTCTCCATCATTCCAGCTCACCTCACATCCCCTCGCCAACTCTTTGTGTTCTATCCAACCTGGGCATTCCATTGATCAACAAAGTTGACAATGTTGGTCCCAGGCTGTCTTTTAATCGCGTCTCGTCCCTCTAAACGTCCAGTACAAATCGGCGGTTTTCTCTGCCACCTGGTATTCACAATCCACACAGGACAAGCGGCCTTCACGACCTGGGGCTCAGCTCTCGGAGAGTCTGCTCCCGTTACCCGGAAACCCAAACGAGACCTGAAGTCTGGTGGAAATAATCAGTTTTGCCTTTGGAGATGATTTATTCAAGAATAAAACACCTTAGCGAGCACAAAGCAGAGACTGGGCTGCTCCAACAGGACAACAGCAGACTTTTAATCCAGGGTTCCTCTGAGGATAAACTGGGACGCCTCTGACAGGGACATGAAACCTAATTACAAGATAAACACATCTGGAATCAGCTGCATTACTGGGGACAAACATGGAATTCAATTTGGAGTTACTAAAGAAATACTCAGGATTTTAGTTAACTGCAAAAAACCTAAACAGATATTTATGATTGTTTTATTGAAATTTGTGAAATGTGCCATGGAGAAACAGTTTCTTTTATTTTTGGGTTCAGTTTCTTCGTCATGACTTTGTGAGTGAATGGTCATGAAGTTGATTCATATTTACACGACTAAGGGAACTTGTGATTGTAACGACTTCCATTTGCAGACACTGCCTGGACACTGGAGAACATCCTCCATGAGCCTCTCTGTTCACAGACTCTGTCCACGTCTACAACCGACCCTCTTGACCTCCTTGGAACATTATGTTTGGTTGAAGCTAAGAAACTCACAGACTCCGTTTCACCGGACTCCCCCCCTCGCTCCCTGAAAACATCACTTTCAATACTTGTTCTCTTTCAAACGCCACTTCTCCTCTGTGGACTCCCTGTGTCGAAGCCCCCGTGGCAGCGGGGGGATTCAGTTGTCAGGAAACATTACAAGTATTTATTTTATGTGCACATTCTTGAAAGTCCATCCTTAAGTAGAAGTGATGAAATGAAGTGTGCATGAGAACTGAACGGATGTGAAGTCCGTGCGCTTCACCTATGACCACCAAAGTCGAGTCGAAGTGGATTGTCGTGTTAAATTTGAAGAAATTCCCACAAGGTGTTCCTGAGCGATCCGGAGACCGACAACAAAAATAGTCGGCCGTTGCCGTCGAGGGTGCAGAAGCATAACAATGTGACATTTCACAGCCTGGTCCGTCATCCCTGAGGTAATTTCGGGTTAATACGAAAGGATGACAGACAAGGCGATGGAGAACGGAAAGAGCAGAGGTGAAGGAGACAGAGACAAATAGATGAGGAGTGGAGGAGAAGGAAGACGTCAAGAAGACTCAGAGTTTGACCTGCAGGGATAATGAATAATGGATGGATGGAGTGGAGGGTGGAGACACACCAACCCCCGCCCCCCCAAATGTCTACACAATTTGTATTTACGAGTTACGTGCTGTTGATTCTCTTAATGAAACCTGAGGCTGAGAATTCTTAAACTGCTCTTAAGACGCAACACTGGGACTCCAGCTGGTGTCGAGTTCCGTTCAGAGTCAGTCTGATGTCCGCGACATACGCAGACCGCCGCCGGCCACTGGGGTCGACGGTTCCATCGGTGGACCGCTTGCCAACACGCTAGCATACACATACACATAACGTCGCACTGCACGTGAGAAGTCACAGCGAGGGTGAAAACAAAGTAGTACCTCACTGAAGTTGGCTCCCAAAAAAATGAGAGAAGATGAGTCCAAAAAGAGACAATCCCAGAAAACACCAACATGTCCGAAGACCGACCGTCCAAACTAAGAAAGTCCATGGAAAGAGACCGATGACAGATGAACCTGACTAGAAGAGAACACACACAACAAACCCAAGACTTCATCCATCGTCTGTCTGTAAAAGAGCTCCTGCTCCCAGAATGATAAAGACACGGCCACCTCAGTCAGACTCTGTCTCCAGGTTTCAGCGTCGTTGGGTCTGTTTCTAGATGGTTCCTCAGTGTTGGTCTTTGCCTCTGTTCCTTCCTGTCTTTCTCCACACCTGCTCTCATTTCTCAGTGCAGCAGCTGAAATCACTCACACCTGCAACTAATTCAAAGTAACATCAGTCACCTTCAGCTCGGTGCTTAATCAAGATCTGTCCCACAGACAACTGGGTTCTCTCTGACCTGGGGGGGGGGGGCAGTGGATACTGACACCACTGATGTTCTCTCATATTCAATTCAATTAAATGCATCATATTAGAAAACATGTCGAGCGTTAATATTTTGAAGGAGGCAAAGCTTATCAGTGCTTTGCAAGATTTTACCCTTGGAGCAAACACACACACACACACAAATGAGGAGAAAACTAATCAAATCCCAGGGTTACTGATAAACTGAATTCTGAAATGAAATGTACAGTGGGATTTCTGTGAGTTAATATGAAAATAGAATCGAAAATTTTGCAGTTTTCCTCATTTCAAGAACAACAAATTCACTGAACCTTTCCAGAGCGATGCCGCAGGTCATGTTGTGTCTGTTTACCAGTGTCTCCAAGAACAGGAGAAGGCAGCATTTTTCTGCAGCCAGTGGAGAGAACTGCGGTAACGTGTCGCCCTGCAGCCTCTCTTACTTGGGTCAGTCGACCACAAGTGAGTGATTTTGTGCTCAGATCTGAATAAAAATCCCTGCTGGATCTTGAGATGATTCATGTTCAGCACGGTTCACATGAAGCAGGAGGGAGTTTCTTTCCAAAGTGGCTGCTGTGAACTTGCGATTGGCTTCCTGATTTGTGACGAGAACTCCCGAAGTTCAAGGGAATGGAGTTAAAAGTCGCTTGAGCCAGAAAGAACTGTAATGGTTTCGGAAAATAAACTCCATGACTCACACAGGCGGGAACAAGTGATGAAACGACGACTACGGGAAAAACACTGGACGGCTTCGATGGTGAAGTTCATGAGTCAGAGTGGTCGTAAATCAGTTGACCAGTGAAAGAAGAGCACACATCAAATCCTCCTGCAGTGAACCGCACCGACGCTGATGATGCACAGCTGCAACACCGATGCAAAGATGATACTATACATGAAGGCATGGCAGCAGCACACACACACACACACACACACACACACACCGTTGCTCTCTCAGCCAAACTGTCAACTATGTCAGTAAGACATACATAAACATGAATTACAATAAGCAGAGATAATGTTTGTAATACAGAAAGACAGGCAGGTTGACAGACAGCTGAGAAGAAAGTGTGAAACTGCAGCAATGACGTGTGTTGTTTTCAGAAACGCATCATGTGTTCACGCGATGGGCTCTGTCTCGTGCAGATTCATAATTACATGCCGATGCGTGCGTCTGAGGAATGACTGCTCAGGCTGTTTAGTATTCCAGGCTGATGGCGCCAATCTGCGGTCAATCATCTCATCGTTGTACGCGTGGTGCGCAGACACACACACACACACACTTAAATGACACCGTGCCACTTAATTCCACTTCAGGCACAGAGTTAATAAACTCTAATCAACATTCATATTATAAACACAAAGATAAATTGATAATGCTGAACATAATACAGACCAGAGATTAGAAGCCTTTGGATTGTGACAGCTCCAGACCCAAAGGAGCCTTGTAGCAAAATTAAAGTTGGCTCTCCAGTGGTTTTTCCCACGTTTGAGCTGGTGAGGACTCAACCTGCAGGTGTCGTCGGTGCTGTCAGGTCTTTTCCCAGAGCGAAACCCTGCACAGCAGATACAGCGACACCGGATATTGCACGGAGGTCAAAGGTCAACAACATGGATCGTTGACTGCGATTATTGAAAGACAGCAAAGGACGCAGAAGGAAATAAATCCATTGTCCGTTTTCAGTTTATTACTTTTATTAATTATTATTATCATCAACAGCAACATTATTTTTCAAGTTTAGCTGTGTAACAAACTTCTCTTGGCCGTCAAAATATCTTGCTGAAATACCATTTTTTTTGCATGAAATACAACCTAATAACATACAGAAAGATAGCAGAATAAAATACAACATGAGAGAAAATAACCTAAAAATATCCCATTTTCTATAAAAGCGTTCAACTGAATAGACAAAATTCTACTTAAAAATACTGATTAAATGTACATAGTTAATGTGTGTGTGCATGCATGTGTGTGTGTGACCAGTAATAAACTGGCCCATTAGCTCCCTTGACTCCGGTGTTTAATACTGAGCATCCCAAAATGTACACACGATCCGTACCACTGGCTGTTTGAGTGTGTGCGCGTTGTCCCTTCCTTGGCGACACAGACATAATAAATGAGTGAACGCAACATCATCATTTTAAAGAAAACATTTTGACAGTTCCAAAAAAATGTAAAACACTTGTTAAAGCCCGTCCTCCCTCCCTCCACACACACACACACACACACGTGTAAACGCTGATGTCACATCACATCTAACACACACAAACATGTCGTCAAACACGTCTGCATTCACAGACGTTTCCAGGGCAACCACCTGACAGACAGTATCACTGGAAAGTGATCATCCTCACTGACTGACATGACACACTATCAAACACGTGACCAAAACAGACTTGGACAGGAAGTAAATGATGTTTACTTCTACAGGTTCCTCTCTAAAGCTCCATCCCTTGAACATTAGAATCCCACTGCTGCACGTTAAACCCAGATTGAACAAATCGTTAATTCTCCTTCCACAAAAAAAAAAAGAAAAACTTGACCGAAGGATTTCTAATCTATAAAAGATGCTTTAAACTTTAAACAAAGATGAATGTCTGTGTTAAATGAACCCATACAACAATGGTAAGTTGGGGAAATTTTACTGCTGTGAACGACTTTTAACCATCCGGAAACTCTCTCAAGTGGCCAACTTGAACCTTTAACACTCGTCAGACCTGTGGTTCAACTCAGCAGCGCGCCGACGGGACCCCCTGCGATGTGGGATTGAAAGACGCCAGAGAGGAGGTGGACGAGTGCAGGAGCCAGGATGAATGAACTCATCGGTATTCACTCACGAGCATCCGTCCTCTGCTCCCTCCGTCCTGTCCTTTGTCTTCCAAAGGAAAAACAATCACTTCATTTGTTTGTTTGCTACATCTGCTCATGTAAACAGGTTCCTTTTGCTTGCAGTCCCTTAAGAGATGCTCGTAATGTGTGTGTGTGTGTGTGTGTGTATACATATACATACTGTGTGTATATATATATATGATACACATTAGCATATATAATCAAATCAGCTTGACACAGTGTGTTGGGAGCTTCTGGGAAACATCTGGAATCCAGGCAATCAGAAATAAAAGCTAAATAAAACAGATCGAACAGGCCTTCACTTGGGGGTGGAACGATGGCGTTTCAGTAAGTTGCGACAGTTTGAAAAGTTTCTCGCTCATTAGAGAGGCAGCGGGGGGAAAAAAACGACATCAGCTAAGTTCTGGAAACGTGTGCGCCAACGTGCAGGGTCTTTTAATGTGAAGACGAAAATGGTTTTCGCATCTTTTATGCTTCATTCGCGCAAGAACGTTGGATTTCTCTGCTGGTTGCATTGTTTTTGTTCAACTCCCGTCTCAACATTTCGACAACATAGAGTTCAAAAATGCAAAAGTAACGATTAGTGATTGATGACTTGATGTTTTCATAAGCACTGGAAGCTTCCAACAGATGCCTTTCTGAAGCCTTTTTGCTTCAGACCGACACAAATCATAACTTATGTACCTTTCCGACAAACTATTTAAAAAATAACAAACAAAACCCAAAAAAACAAAGTTACCAGGCACTAGGCGAATATTTTTCATTCATTCAAGCGTAGAAAAATACGTTTTTGCTCGTTACTTAAACATCTTTCCATTATGTTCAACTGTCTGTTATTTCTTTCAAAGTCTTTTTGTTTTGTTTTGTTTTTTGTTCTTTTCTAGCGACTAAGGCAGCAAGGCTGGCGAAGGGATATATAAAAATAAAGAAAATGGCCTCTGCGTTGCTCCACTTTAAAGAATAGAGTGATTTTCAGGCACCTGACTACATCATAATTTAATCATGGACGTTAACAACGGGTAGAAATGGCTGAAAGAGAGGCGGTTAGAGGCAGGTTTTCTCCTTCAGGATATGTTAAAAGCAGATAATGACCCCAGAAGTAACTAATGAAGGGTAGAAAAGCAGGACAGGTTATTTGTACTATGACAGAATGCAACATTACAATAGCATCGTATGCTCATGTTGTAGTATCTACGAGTTCCCATCGTTTAAAAAATAATGTGTCAGATGTGTCACTCACATGCTACATACTGTCGAGGTAAACTAGCAACTCTGCAGGCAGGAAGCTCTGCAGACTCAACACAGAGCAAACGTTTGTACAGTTAATCCACGCAACAGACTCCTTTTAAATCAGGATTCATCTCCTGACGCATCTAAGTGTTTGTATAAAACCAAACATGTAACGATCCTACAGAGAAAATCAACAGGAGGAAAGAACATTCCTTAGTAATGAGAACCATGAAACCAAAGGACGTGTGGACATGATGAATCACATGATGTGAATCAGGTGGCTTGGTGTGCGACACGTGTGACCCCTGAGGACTGAAAACAAACAAACAAACAGAATAAAAACAAACTAACAAACAAAACCAAGCGCAAGCCTTCGTTGCCTTCAGGGCCCGGACACATCGGACACATCCTCCGATCTTTGCTCGCTTCAACACAGTTACACACATGCACACAAACCCCTTTGCCGTACCGTTTCTGTTAAACCCCTGTGATCAATGCAACAAACCCTTGGAAACAACAACAAACATGAAAAAAATAATTCTTATAGTACGATTTCCTGCAAAAAAAAACCTTATTTGCCGATACAAAATAACATTATATAGGAAAGTGTAGCAAATTGCATGTTTTGTACGACATCCTCATTATTATTATAACCATCATCATCATTATTATTATTATTAATATAAATGTTAAGCAGGTTAATAGATAGTTCTATGAGGCAGGCAGCCAGGCACATAGCTAGAATCATGGCACGGAGGAAGGTAGAAAATAATGTCACTTAGATCCAAGTGGACAAAGAGAACACTTCTGGTCCGGGATTACACCGGTTTACAAAACGTCCAAAGCACTCTGTCTCTTATTTCAGGCCGCTCTGCAGCGGAGCCTCGGTCGAAATGGATGCAGGAACTCCAGTCGATTCTCTTGTAGCAGCTCAACAAACTGCTGTTGCCAAAATAACTTTTGGTTTTTGGATCCATTCCCACAGCAGAAACAAGTCACAAACATGCGTGACCAGATCAGATCTGGTTGTACCAAGATTAAACCGCCCGAACGCTGCGTCAGACGTGTTTGAACCAGCTTGGAGTTCAGTCTAGCATGGTGCGAAACAACTCGGCTGGAGTGTTTTGCTTCTGATTTTTTTTTTTTTTCTTTGTTTGTTTTTGCTGTATGGCGGCTGTGCAAGTGCTAAGCTTCTCAAATCCACCTAAAATAAGACCAGGCCAGGTCTCCGTCTCGCTTCCAGTCTTGTTTGGAAAGCTCCTGAAATGGCTGTTTGCTGGAGGAGGTTTCAGCTGCTCTGACTTTGTGGTTGATTTTTCTCCAGAGAGCTGTCAAGCGTCTGTCACTCAGCACCCACCAACTGTCCCAGCGGCAGTTCAACGGGAATCCTACGATGATTTCTGACCGTGTGACAGCTGAGTGCTTCCAGCATAGGGATGTGTTCCATTTAGTGCCTGGGATAGGCCCACTGTGACATGAGCGAGCCTCCAGGGCGTACGAACGTGGGGGCGTACAGCTTATTTATCCATAAACACACGTTCTCGGAGGTCTGTGTGAGCGGAGGGCATCAGATTAATTACTCTCCATGTTCTCGCCTAACTTTTCAGGCTCCACAGCCACTGTGACCTCTGTGGTGTTTGTGTTATCGTCGCTCGCGTCTGACGCCGCCTTGCGTCCCGAGTCCTGGTCGGCTACATGATGAGAGTCGTCGCTCAGCCCCTTCCCAACCCCGGCGCCTTTGTCAGCGGCGTCACTGCCTGAAGTCTCCTTTTCTTGTTTGTCATGACGCTCTCCTCCACCATCCTCACTGTGATCGCCTGCGTCCGTGGCCTCTGCCGTCACGTTTTGGCGCTCCCGCTCCGGCGTCAGGTTTATGTCGGCGGCCGTGTGCCCCCCCTGCTGTGGCGTTTTGTCTGTGTATCTGTGTAAGCCCCTCTGTATGTGTGTGGTGAAGTCGTATCGATCGGCGCACACGTGGTGGCAAAAACTGCATTGGTAAGGTCCCTGGTCACCGTGGCAACTCATGTGCAGGGCGTACATGACCTCGTCGAGGAAGTAGATTCCACAGTGGATGCAGCGGTTGGTCAGGTCGTCCTGCGTGGCTGCTTCCACCATTGCACCAGCACTGGGCTGACTTTTTATCAAATCCTTCTTTTCGTCTTTTGCTGCCTCCTCCCTCTTGTTCCCTCCCTCACCTGTCCCCTCCTCCTCCTCCTCCTCCTCCTCCTCCATCTCTCCTTTCCACTCAGCTGGGGGCGACTCTTGCTTTCTCCTTTCAGCACCATTTGTCGACACGTGTGCGTTCGCGCCGCACGCGTCTCGTTGTCTTATTGCTAGATCTAAAGGAGCTTCGTTCTCTTGCGAGGAGGAGGAGGATGAGGTTTGAGGGTGAAGGGGAGGAGGAGGATAGTGAGGAGGAGCTGGAGGAGGTGGAAGAGGGGAGTAGGGAGAGGCGCAGTAAGGCACCGTGTAGCTCTGCTGATGATGTTGGACTGGCGTCACCATCGCACCTAGATAATGAGCGTTGTTCCCCAGACTCGCAGGGCTGCTCAGATTACTGATGCCAGAGGTGGCTGCCATCTTATATTTGGTCCAGAATCTGAGCCAATCAGACTCTGGGGTCAGATCTGGTGAGATGGTTAATGGAAGAGGCAAGGAGAAAAGGGGATACTGATACTTTTCAATGGGTGAACCAGGAGGAGAATAACTGGATGGTTTGGATGGCCGCATGTACTTTTCAATGGGACTGCCTCGTTCTGATCCACCGCCTCCTTTTCCACTCTCCACCTTTGACATCATCCCCCCCTCTGTGATGCCTCCATTACCCTCGACGACCAGTGAAGACGGGGGATGTGAAGGCAGCAGGAGAGGAGTCATGCGTCTGTGGATCTCCAGCGTTTGATTGGCTAGAAAGGCCTGGGTGGATCGAGGCGAGCGCGAGCGAGGGGAAGGCTGCTGGTTTTTGACCGACACGCAGCTTCTGTCCGACTCCTCTCCGTTCACACGCTCCTCGCTGGCGATTCTTTGCTGCTTGGAGGACGCGTTTTCAGACGATAGAGAATCGGGGTTGAGGCGCTTTCGGGTTCTGCGTCTGATTATTTGTTCGCCGTTGTTCTGCTTTATGATGTTTAGAGGTCTGGGCGTCTGGAGGAGAAGGAAACAGAAGAAAGGAGGAGAAAGTCAGAACGAAATAGAATCAGTGCATCCAGCTCACTAATGGAGGGCTGAAGAACCAATACAATCCATCTAGTATGTCCAGCCGTGCTGTGTTTTCTACCCTGTCCACAAGGGGGAGTGCTTACATCTAATGTCTAGAGCTTCTCAAGTTTGTTCAAAAGTCAGTCACTTTTTTGGACCTTTGATTTACCACAATGACTTTCACTTGTAATTTCCTCTATTGGCAATAAAAAAACACAGTGCAGTTTATTCATTCTGCAAAAAAATATTGAATGTGTTGAAAGAATGCTTAATTTAATGGGATTTCTGAATGTTGCCAAGCAACAGTCCACTTCAGGTCAACTTCAAACTCATGCATATATGCACATTTCTTCTTGCAGCGTCTGTGCATGTTTAGAAGTTATCATGTGAGCTTGGCAGATAAAAAATGATCACCACAGACAACACAAAAAGATGCTCAAAAGCCGAGCATGAAAAGCAAGAACTATTCCCTTGTTGTGTCTTTGGCTCGCTCTCTGAATTCTCAGCTCAAAAGGCTCTGAGTCAGCACATAGTTTGACTTGTCCTTCTACAGCTACATCGCTATCATAGGATACACGGCTTCACGTGTATCCTATGAAACACGTACACAGTAAAAACACACAAGTGATCATATTGTGCTGCTTTATTTGACAGAATATTGTGGCAGCTGTAGAACTAGTACCCCTCAACCCTCCCTCGGTCGTCTTCATCGCTCACTCTTTGCGTACACACACCCTCCCCTGTCATTATTTCTGTAATCTTTCTTTGCTCTGCATTAATTCGTCTTCCTCCCTCGATGTACACCTTTTTATTCATAACTCTGCCTTCCGCTCTCACAAGTGTTTTACTAGCTGCTAGCCTCCCTAATAATGTGTGTAGAGCATATAAAACTTTTATTATGGGATATAAAATATGGTTGTGGTAAAGAGTGCCAAGAGTGGAGGGAGCTTGAATATGATTGTGGTAGTGGATGAGATAAACGGGTTGAACAAAGGACATCTGCAGGGGCACAAAAGAGTAAACGGATCAAACTTGTCATCAGCCTCAGAAAGGTCTTTAAAGTTACATCCTATGATTGTGGCACAGTAATCTGGGTTGTCAATCCACTGATGCATCTATTAACACTGTGTTTCGTACTGATGTGTGAAATTAGCTCAAACGTCTCAAGAACGTAGATGAGCATTCTGAAATCTACTAAATGCCAGACTGGCTCTTTATCTCATCTGTAATTCATGCGGTGTAATTAAATTTGGGATTTCCGCAGACTTTCCTCAGGCTTAGATGGTAAAGTTGATTCATTCCTTCGTATTTCTCACTCCAAGGAAGCGTCTCGCTGTGACTGCTGAAATGGTCCTGTACCTCCCAGCACCCACCGGCTCAAATACGCTTTTTCCACAATATTACATTTTCACAGCGGGACTCGTGGATTATACGCAAGAATTTTACTGCACTGTGCACCATTTAATTTGCATCATATGCTAATCGACCAGACGAGAATAATGTCTAATTAGTGGTCGAAACCACCCAGAGGGTGTACTAATACACAGCTCTGAGTCTGTAAACAGTGTAAAGTACAGGGTCTCTGATCCAGTACAACTTTTAAGTGTGTGTTTGTAGGTCCCCGAGGAGCAGACTGAGGCCTAGCAACACAAATTTAATTTTGCATAATGACACACTCAAGAATTTCAGCTCAATCATGAATGTTTGTTTCACTTCCTTTCTAGTCCCCATCTGAAGTGCTTTGGAAATGGACCCTCCATGTCTTTCTCATCTGATTTGATAGAAAATAACAACTAGAGGTGCACTTGGCGCGCACAAGTGTTTGTATGAGAATTTACCAATTATGACCCAGAGTTGAACACATCTGCGACAAACATATCACGTCTGCTAGACGTCAGAAGCCAAATCATCAGCTGATCGGAATCAGCCTGGAGTGGTTGACGCTGAGTGGTTGCCACGGTGATGCGAGATGTGGATTTAGTCATCATGTCCCAAATTATTACTCAAGCCCGTGATTACTGTTGTCTTGCTGGTCAGTTGAACACTAAAAATGAAGTTACTGGATTAACACCGATACTATAATGTCGATTTATATCACAGATATACAGAACCGGAAAAATCAGGTCCAGCTCTTTGCTTTTGCTTTTTGCATCTCTACTTACCGAATGTAGCTTTTGGTATAAACCACATGCGTTGCAAACATAGCCGCCATTAGCGTTCTTCCTCCACAGTGAGGTTTTGGTGGTCAGGCAGTTTGCGCAGAAGACCCCACTCCCTCTACGCCGCTAAGGGGAACAGACAAAAAAGGTTTTCAGATAAAAACATTCACATATAAACACATATTAAGACAGATGCAAAGATAAAAGGGGCATTAAGGAGAAAGAAGAAAAAATATGTACTTCCCCACAACAGAACAACACAATTGTTTCTGGACCAACAGTTTCTAATGGAAACTGTTCTACAACGATTTAAAGGTTGATATATTCATCACAGTGCACTTCAGAGGACACAGATCAACGTGCCATTTTAGAAGTGCAGGCCC
>CAAKHB010002810.1:4811-25498 GCA_901007665.1 Aeoliscus strigatus | reverse complement strand
TTTTTGTGTGCCGAGTTACTGCACACTTTCACTTCTTAGCACAAAATGTTTATCTGAGCTGCAGCAAATACTTTTGGGACTATTAATAGTATGCAGATTCTCATGTGCACACACCTCTGGGGTTCGAGCAGCACTGGCGCATAGAAAAATAGTGTGTGCACAGAAGGAATGGGGTGGGTGGGTGGGGTGAAAAGGCCAATTGTCGTGGCAACGTGCTCCATCACCGTAATGAGCCAATCACAACGTTTCTCCATCCCATTAAGTCTATGGCCCCATTCAACACCTTTATGACCCTTAGAGGACAGCCCACCTCATCTTTCTCCTCCGTGACTCCGTCTTTTTCTCCATCCACCTGTCCATCCAACTAATTCTCCTCTTCACATTTTTATAAATGATATTATTTGCTACCTTTTCTCTGAGCGCACTTTTTTCATTCAACACTGAGGTCAAAGACAAATATTTTTCCATTCATCTCAGCACGTAGACGACTAATCAAGGCTTCCAACCTGTATGTCTACTATTTTTTAACCTAAATTTAATTTTTCTGATTGTTTTTAGTTAATTTATCTTATTTGAATATGTTCACTTACACATTTCACTGATGTCAGAGAGTGGCTGCATCTTGCATGTGCACATTCACAGAAAATCCCCCAAAAAATCCCAACTATGTGTCTGCATCCTTCCATCTCCCCTCTTTTCTTTGTCATCACTATGTGTTTCTCTGGCTCCCTCCATCATGGATCGTGTCCACTGGGACCTTTTTGCTTCCGCCGTGGATTCTTCTTGTTTAATGTCCCTGACAGCACTGAGAGTTTAACATATTTTTGAGGACTCTGAGCACCCAGTGCTAGAAGTTGAAAACATTTCCACTTTGCACAAAGGAGCCGCACACTTCAATCAGGCTCTGCTCTCAGAGCTCCAGATGGAGCCACCACCAGCACTTCCACTGAGAGTCTGATTCCTGCTGCCAGCTAAAAACAGAGCAGTGCAGTGGGTTCCAGCCCCGCTCACTTTCTATGTGTAATCATCACAGAAAAATTAACCACGACACATTTCTCTCAGAACAAGTGACGTGTGGATCAACACTGCATCTGCTCTTGGATCGATTATAGTGTATACAAATATAATATTGTGTGTGATGTATAATTCATTGGACAAGGAACGTAGTAGAAAGTAATAATCATGAGGAACTACTCTTCAGAAGACCTGTTTGACAGGAACTACTCACCTGATGAACGCATCCGCCATTGACAATACATGATTCTATAAATACTTAAAATCCATGAATATGATAACGAATCTAACCCAAGTGTGTTAGCGCACCCCCAAATATACTGTTGCTAGGCTAACTGTTGTCATGGTTCCCAGCCATTACAGCAATTTTGGCTTTTGGAGACGCTCACATGGATCCTGCTGCATCTGTCCATTTGCTATATTTCTGGATTACAACTTAGGAGCTGCACTTTAGTCCCTTTTCTCTCTCTCTCACTCAATCACACACATACACATACACATACACACACACGCACAAATGTTAATCTTCTATTTTTTCAGGTAGCAAAATGCAAAGTGAACCATCAAAGACAAATGTAAATAAAATCCATTTTTTTGCAACCTCACTTTTCCTTTAAAACTGTATCACACCTGCCTGCAACTTTTGCGCAGTACGACCTTCTGAAATCGACACATTACAAACAAGTCATCTGCATTGGTTTGTGTTCAAAGATGAGACATACAACACTCCTGCTGACTCTGTCGCCATAACAACCAACAAAATCCAACTTTCACATGCTGTAAAAAAAAATCAGTAAAGACATGCTGATTAATGCTGGAGAAGACACCTCCAAATGTCAATGTTGGATGCATTCAGATAAAACGTCCCTCTGTAAACATCCGATTCACATTTAATCATGTGAAATACACCGCTAATAATCCTCATGCTGCACATACTTCTGTGCATCTTCTACCAGAACACTTGTACAATCCATCTGATCAGTGGCACACACAACCTGATCCTGTCTGTGTGTGTTTGTGTGTGTGTGTGTGTGTGTGTGTGCGCTTACCACATGCGGTCACCACATGTAGTGAGGCAAAGCCAGGTGATTGATTGGTGTACACTTCCTGTGTGTGTGTGTGTGTGTGTGTGTGTGTGTGTGTGTGTGTGTGTGTGTGTGTGTGTGCATGTCTGTCTAGTCTTGCAAGCCAAACAGTGTATCTGTCATCAGAATTCAGCTTCTCACCGAGTTCCCAAATCACTCACATATGGCCCCACAGCTGCCCCTCAGCGAAGGACACACACACACACACACACACACACACACACAGACACAGACACCTGAAAATATTTTGCTACCATGGCTAGATTGGATGAGAAGCTTGCAATCCAAGAAATGTGTGCATGCGTGTGTGCATGCTGAGTGTGTGTGTGTAAAGTTCAAGTGTCAATTGCACAGGAAAGGGGAGAAACAGCTCCATCCCCACACATGTGAACACACCAAATTTGGCTTATACGTTTTAACATCCTTTTCAATCAGCCGCTGGTTGACTCAACATTTTAGAATATGAGGAGGTTTAACCACACACAGACTGTCACCAGTTACCTACTTCACTGCAACACTAATTTTAGAGAGCGCATCCCTTTCTGAGGGTTGGAGATGGATCTGTGTGCGTAGCTGCAGAGAGTGTAAATCTGTGTGTATGAGAGCATGTTTTCCTTGATTGATTACTGATACCTGGCCTCTACCACTTCCAGCAGCCTGAGGAGGAGGGCTGCTGGCAATTAGCGCTCAGGGTCGTAATGACATCTATTTATCTGCAGCCTATAATACCGTTCAATTTGCACCTCCAACAAGCCCTCTGACACACACACACACACACACACACACACAATACACACAATATTTTCATTAAGCAGGAAATTACATTCTTTATCAACTTCCTGCTGATAAATTCTACAAATAAACCTTAAAGTGGCTGTTTAGATACAAAGTTCGTAATCAGTATAAGTCTGCTTGAGTCATGATGTTCTTTATAATGTGAGGAAACTTTCTTCAGTGTGTCATTTGATTATGTCTGGGCGACATAAAGGCGTCAGGTTATTTGCGGGTTATCCAGTACACCACTGATAATGATGATGGATTTCTATCAGTCTATATTGCCTGTGAAAAGAACGTCAGAAATTAGGAGTTCAGTCTGCTCGGTGGCATGCTGCGTACAAAATAACATTTGAATTTATAACCTTCTTCTTCATCTGTTTGTTCAATCTCTGCTGAGAGACACATGGTGGAGGATTTGTTCCAAAGAGTCACAATGAAAATTATCCTCATTTTATCTTTCAGACTTCTATTGGTTTGCACTGCTGCACAAATTATTCTTTAAAAGTAAAAAGACATTGCGCCTTCTAAAATTCAGAGATTATTTGTGACTCAACATATAATGTCTTAATAAATGATGACTTCAGCCCGCGGAATCTAATTTTATTCACATCCAGACATATGTTGTAACCACACAGTGGAATCTTTCAGCTGTGGCTTTTACAGATGTTGAACAAAGAGTTGAAACATACATTGTCTGATGGATCTTCACCAGAGCTGCTTTGAATACAGAGTCAAGAACAGTCTTACTCTCCTTACCAGTGATACCCAGGAGGGCTTCTGCAGTTAACACTGTCGTGTCATTTCAAAATGACCATTTTGTTGTTCTGTTTCCAAGTAAAAATATGAAATAAATAGAAATGATTCTCAAATATCCTGATTTTTTTTTTTTTTTACAGAACAGTTGTACATAACCTCAAATCTTAAATATTTGTAGCTGTCCTTCGGTGTCCCAAAGGGTAGAGAGACAGAGACATACTAAAAACACATGCAGAGGTGCCATGTGGTCTAAAATAGACTCAAAGTCTTTCAGGGTGAAATTCCATTTCATGCACTTAAAGTGTAAGTCGGCTCTTCTCCTAATACACAGCTGGATGCGTACACACACACACTCCGACTTGCATTAAGTCAGCGATTATTTAATCAAGCAAGAAGACTAGTTGCAGAATTAACTAAATTCCTTCCTGCCAAGTCCAATATCCCATTCACTGGATCAGTCTCTATTGCACAAAAACACATTGATATAAAAGAAGGGAGGAAGAAAAACAGGAGGATACTGATACTGTGAGATAAAGATTCGCCACAGTAATCCCTTCAGTAGTATGCAGACATCCTGACAGACATCTGGGACCAATCCGACAAAGACCCCCTTCTGTAGGTGCTACCAACCATCAACTGTGTGTGTGTGTGTGTGTAGGTCTGTGAAACGTGTTGAGCATATGGCTGCAGCCATCTATCTGTGTGGTTTACTCTCAGACTACTGTGTGTATTCAAATTGCCTCCCCTAACAGAATAATTGGGTTTGAGGTAAGTGAATTTAAGTCGACCTGACACTAGAGCTCTCCTACTGGTTTATTCTTATTCCAGAAGCAGGGGAAGGAAACAACATGCACAGAATCCCAATCATCATCGAACACTTCCATAAAGCTGATGTACCACTGGACCAGTTCACCAGGTTAAGGTGGTTTAGTCAGTAGAAAGATGCAATCACTAGAAACTATAAGCGATTTAGCAAAATTATTCAAAAACTTTGAGGAGTGTTTTCCAGGCCGAGAGGATACGATCCAACTGAGGATGCTGATTATCTGCTCAGATGACACTGTTAGTGAAGCGTGAAGAAGCATGTCGAGAAGAAACATGGATGTTTCATGGGGAGCAACAAGGCAACTAATTATTACTTCTGGAACCAACTGAAATGTGAAACAGAAAAGAAAAAGAAAAGTTAAAGAAAAGTTTGAAAGTTAAAGGGCACTAGGAGGTTGCAAACATTCCCCAGGATCCATGTAATATTTCACAAACGGCTCCAAACTGAGCAGATCTGCATCCGGAACAAATTTCAACAGGCTCTTCCTTTATCCCTTCACAGAGTTTCATGAAAATCTGCCTGACAGTTTTTGAGTAATCCCACGAACAGACAGACGAACAACAAACAAGCTGCACCGACATATAACCTCCTCGCGGAGGTAACAAACGACTAAAAGGGGCTTAACTGAGAGGAAATTGCTGCTGGACAGAAAATGGCGTCTGTGTTGTAGTGCAGCTCCTGTGCGATCACACACTGTGAGGCACTCTGAGCCCTGCACCACACACAGCCCACAGCTCTCCTTCAACAGTCCACTCCAGCAGCCCTTTCCAATCCCTGGACAATGGTATCAGTGCGCAGCATTCAGCGGTATCTCCCCTCTTTAGAGGCTATGGTGACAGAACTCGAAGAAAATCTAATTTCAGGACAATAAAAGCTCTGTGATGATATGAGCCCGTTTAAAAACCAGGACCGGCGGGTACGGAGGAGCCGTCTCTGCTGAGGCTGCCATTAGCTATGCAGAGTGAGCAGAGGCAGAGCGGCGGAGGAGCACGAAGGTTCTTTTAGACGGGTTAGGGGCTTTAAAAAGAATGCGTGGACGCAAATCACCAATTTCTGTGAGCAAATTTGCCGGTTACATCAGAAAATATCAGGAGTTGATTACGTAAATAATGTGTTAAATATAACACTTTCACCGCAAGTCAAGAAATGATCATGTATTACTAAGAGACAACAGACATCCTGACGGAGTAGTTTATAACAGCTCCCTGTTAAAGTGAAATGATTATCATAATAAATCTGCCCTAGTGACCTTTTGTCCCACCATCTTCAAACTCCACTTAAACACAGAGAGAAGGCAATGATCACCTCCTCAGTTTGTGCAATGATATGATAGTACAGTGGGGGGCAGGATATGAGGGATGAAGGCATGACGACCCAGACGCTGCTCGGATAGATGTTGCAGTGTGTGTCTGTGTGGGTGTCTGCGAAGACAAGAAACAGACCCAGAGTGACAGATGAATGACTAGAAGAAAAGCAGGAGAATCACTCGGCGAGAAACCCATCCATTTGGTACAAAAGGAGAGGCAGGTCAATGGCTCTCTCTCTCCCCCCAACACACACACACACACAGATGTGGGCCACACACTGTGACCCACTTCCCTCCTTTTAACCTCTTTCCATTCTTTCCCTCCATGAGATCTCTCTCTTCTGGCCCTTTCTGCCACGTTTTCCATCCTTCTCTGTCTTTAGCTCATATAGGTGTTGCTACCTTTTGTTAGAGAACAGGGAGAGTGGGTTTCCAGGGTCAGCGGCGATGCACAGTGGACACCGGCACGGGCTGGGACACACTCTATCTCGACTGAGTTCCGTGTTCCGAGTAGGAATGTGTCATATCGGATCGCTCACGATAATCACAGGATATTTTTTATCCCAGGGAAAACAAATCATCTTCTGGTATTCATACAAGCAGTTACCACATGAGATTCAATTTGAAAGAAATTTTCTGGGTAAAAACTGCACAACATTGCACTGACAGGTAATACTGTCTGACGCCATATTGAATTCTGACCTCTGGTTGCTCGCCTGAGTTACAGGTCTTCCTGTCTTCAGCTCGGACAACAACTGGAACGTACAAACAGTGGGAAATATAGCTAACAGACTGAAAAATGTTTTCCAGTTATGGCGTCCATTTGTTGTGACGAACGTCACTTTACTGTAACATTTGATGCAGAATGCCAATTGCAATCTGTTTATAATCCGGTGTATTCTTGAATTAATTTAAACATTTTTTCTATTCTATCACACACTGCCTACAACCAAATGGTGTTATTTGACGACATCATAATTGCCACAAAAACAGAAAAAAATATCCCACTTTGGATGGAAACAAATGGAGAGGGATGTTTGATGCATTCAGGGCTCACCAGAAATGTATTTATTTTCTATTTTATTTCTATTCTGCTATCTAATAAATTACACTGTCAGATTCAGGTGACAACAAGTAATTTTGTTCATGTTCCACTGATATCTCTGATAAGTGATCACAAGTAATCTGCTTTTATCTGTAATGTTTCTTTATTAAAACACAACATGTGCATGGCCTTATCTATCTACCTTATCTAAAATGATATTTCCTTCCAGATGTACTTACATCTGACCCACTGCACACTGACCAATGTGTGAAAAGGATGCATGAATGCTGAATAGTGTGTGTGTGTGTGTGTGTGTGTGTGTGTGTGTGTGTGTGTGTGCATTTGTGTTTTCCTGGAATGGCCCCATAGGTCGACATTTAACACACTTTGCGGCTACAAAGCCGCAAAACACGAAACACACACACACACACAATCTGGTGTGGAAACCAGGGCAATGAAACCTCAACTCGCCCCACTGCCAAAAAAAAACACGCGCACACACACACACACACACACACACACACACACACACACACACACACACACACACACACACAGGGGAAAGTACCATCTTTCCTGTAGTCTTATCCCCTGGTATTAAATATCTTATTATCTGTAATATAATTTATTTAACTGTTCATCTGAGAATGCTTCACGATGGTGATTCCCACACAGCCCAGACCAACATGTCCCACCAGGTGCTGGATGCTACAAAGTAAACCTGCTGGGAAAAGACTTTTTTTTGTTTTTTTAACAGCATTTGTCTCTCAATACAGACATCTGATGCAGGCAGCAAAAAACAACTGTTGAATTACGTTAAAGTTACAGATGCCATCTAGCAGCCACAGCAGTGATGACCAGTGACCACAGCTTATCAGAGCATGTTCTCCTCTGAATCCGTCCTGGATGAGACACAGGGGGCAGTCCAATTGCTGCCTCATCACATGTGACATGCAGAGCAGCTATTTCAGTACAGTTTGAGTGACACATACGCAGTCCGACCTCCATCGGTCCATGAACGTTTTAGTGTCTAAACCTAAGCAGATGTTTACAGTGACGTTAACAATTCATTACAAAAAAAAAAAGTTTGTTTTCGACAATGATTTATAACTGGGGACAAAAAGTTAACACACTGCTTGGACTCACGGTTGTGTTGCAGTTGATGGCTGGAACAAACCACTTACATGTGTGTTTGCATTGGAGGACTCAAATTTCACACAACCTGAAATCTGTGAGAACACAGACCAGGGCTCAGAGCTAAAATCGTTATGTTTACAAGGGCTGCTTTGTCTTACTAAAGCTTCTATATTTCATACACATCATCTTGGGTGCATGTATTTTTTAGAGTTTTATGTTACAGAAGGATGCTGAGGAAGATATATTTCCTATTACAGGGGAGGATTATGTGAGGATTACCGCAGTCTTCAGTCCCAATTATATATTAGCTGTCAGATTTTAAGCTGTGTATGCAGATTGTTTTGAAGAACAACATCACTGACTGATGTACAGAATCAGCATCTTAAATGTTCCTCTGTCCTCAAAAAAGTTGTTAGACCTTTGGGAAACAGTTGCAACTGTATCCAAATTAAAACGATTATACTATGTTAGTCAGTAAATAGCAGACGGGAAGTGATACATGACTCTGGTACCAGACATGTAAACAAAGCTTCCATTGCCTTTCATTTGATATTAACATGTACAAAGCAAATTGTTTGAAGTTTAAACAAGGTACAAGCGTGCACTAATACTCCCACACATGGCTGATGTATCTTAATTGCCCAACGTCCTTGGACAGACGAGATTCCTTCATCGGGGGGAGACGGAACAGAGTGGGAGCGGAAGATACAACTCAGAGGAAAGATGTTCAAAATGATTGAGACGCAGAGAGAGAGAGGGAGTGAGGAGAGAGAGAGAATGGGAAGGAGGAATGCAATTCCAACCAAACTGATGGCACTTTAGAGTATTACACCTCTAAATGACCTCACACACCCCATGATGACACACACACACACGGTCACACACATGCACTGCCTTGCCAAATGTCTTTATGTCCCCAATTAGCACTATGAGGAAGAGTAAGGAGAGGGGGAGAGGAAAGGAGAGGAGAGGGAGGCAGGGTAGGAAGGATACGAGAGAAAGGGGAACAATTTGCAAAACGACAAGCAGCAACAGAAATCTTCCCCACGCTGTAATCAGGCCACAATTTACTTTTGTAAAATTCCTCCATCTTGCTGCGTCATCCCTTCATTCATTCATTCATTCATTTCTATCTCAATCCTGGTACCAGGACCAGGTGTTGGTCTACTTTTCTGTACTTTTTTAGTGTTGGTATACTTTCCTTTCACCAATCACTCTGACTGACTCTTTAGCCCTGTGTTCACCTGCCTGTTGCAGTGTGCTGTGCTGTCAGTCCACATAATACCCAGTGAAGGAAACACATCATGCACAGAGAAGCGAGGTTGGATAGTTTGAACATTTATAATCTCCCTGCCTCCGCCAGGCTGTAAATCGTGTATTTTCTTCCTGTTGTGGCCGAGTATATATACACGTATATGTATGTGTGTGTGTGTGTGTGTGTGTCTGAGCATGTGTTGGTGTCAGAGTTCATGGCAGGTGGGAAATGAGCAACAGTGAGTGGGCACAGAGGTCAAGGTGAACACAAAGCCAGAGGAAGACAAGGAAAGGCACACATGGATGAACACACAATGCAACTGATGCAGACAGGGACTGCAGCACAAGTAACCCCATCCATCCCCCCTCAAGCAGGCAGGCAATGCAATTGTAATCCATGCTATTAGTGTTCAGTTGGGCCCCATTTATTTTTAACTTCAACTGAACAGCTTGAAATTCAACAAATATTATAAAAACATGCCAGAAAACAGCAGCGACTGTTTAAATAAAGCTTAAAAATGGGGTTAAAGTAGAGAAACTACATACCAAAACAGTAAGAGAACAGGCTGCGGCCCAGTAAGCGGTTCACAGACTTCAAAGTGCCCCATAAAATTGAAGCCAAAAGGACAAATGATAAGGCGAGTCAGCTCATTAGGGCCACCCATCAAAATGCAGAGGCCATATTGGACTCCTGCAAAAACAAATGAAAACTACTTCCACAGAATAATAAGGAAGGGCAGTAGTTTTTGCTTAAATGTGCACGCACAAAATGAGCTATCTGTTGGGTCTTGTGAGGCTGCATATACAAATCGTATTTCCTCAGGGGGATATGCAAATCATTTGACGGAATAAGAACCAATCGAGAATATTTCTGCATTTGGATCTCTTTCTCTCCATATCGCCTCTGATGGCTCAATCTCCATCAACACATCCCAATTTTTCCGCTGTATTCAGTCAGTAGTGGAAGCAATTCACTGCGAGAGCACTACAGCCCATGATAAAGTGCCTGAAATTAATGAAATATCGTGACCTTTAACCATCATTACTGTGGAACTGACAGCACAGTAGCATTTCGTTATGCAAGCTACAAAATGACTGTGCACGACCAGTCTGTGACCCTTCAGAATATTGCCGAGTGCTGTTGACTGCACGCTAACATAGTGCCTGGTCAGTGTCAATGATGGAAACGTTGGTTTGCTGAGTAGGAGCTGCTTTGTATTATCTACCAGGTTTGTATGTGTGTACATGGAGGCGATTAGTAAACTAGCAATGTGTGTACACCGTTCTCAGGTTATATTATTATTAATGGGAAGGGACTTGGAGCAGGTGACACAACCGCACTTACTGATTACTGACGGAAAGAGACGGAAAGACAGCGCTGGAAATGTTCGCAGTCTTGTTGCGTGTACACACTCATAGACATGCAGGGAGAATACAGCCTGTGATGCTCCCACATGACAAGCTGCTCATTTGAAATTGCTCCTGTGTAACTCTATTTCCCCGTAAGAAGACCTTCACACACAGAAGAGCTTGAGAGTTTGACATCATGTGTTTATTTAGTAGAAGAATATGACCTATAATTGACCCCAGCAGCCACTGATAAATATTTTGATGATTTCAGCTGCTGAGGGGCTTGTGTTTCTTTGTGTATCTGTGTGTACTATTTTCAAAATCAAAAAAGAACCCATTGTATTTTGGAGGCTGACTGGGTCTGTGACTGTGACACTGTTAAGCTGCAATCAACCTGCAATCCTCTCTGTGGCCACATGGAGCGCCAAAGCACCATTATGCTGAGAAGTGTCGCAGCCGAGGAGATTAGGTTTTCATCTGTGTCTGCCGTGAATTTGTCAAAGTAAGCGTACACTATAGAAGTATTTCTGGAGTTTGAGGATGTTTTTGAACTCTTTTTGAATAATTCCAAACTCTTAGATGAGAGGATGTGATATATAAATGTTAAATTAGACGAAAACAGATATTCCTTTGTCCTAGTTTATCTCACATAACCTACGATAAGAATATTCTTTTGATTTTGAGTTATAGAGGAATGGGACAGTGTCCAATAAATGAAGAACTCACAAACCTTCGACCAGGTGACCTACCAGGGCATCGTAATATTTCAAACGTAACTGGATAAACCAAAGTGCCGCAGGACTTATGATATTGCTGCTTTTCCTATCAGAAGCTAAACACAAACAGTCAAGCTTGAAGGTCACATGAGTGCATTCCTCTGATGGGTCCAGAAGCATTTTATGGATTTCAAATGTAATTTTGAACTCTTCAAATCAATCTAGTTGACTCCAGGCCACATCTTTCTTTGTGTATTCATATTTTTAAGTATTTGTACACCGTGTACACTTCTGATTTTATGTCACCGTTAAAGCTCAAGTGATGCTAAATGTTGACCAGTCTGGGGCTTGTTTGACATTTTCTACTTAGACAGGCCCTCAGGGTGGAGTAGGAGCCTCAGACATCGATATCTGAATTACTCTAACCCGATCCCCACACCCTCCTCCCATAAGCCGCTCTCCCACACAGTGTTGATGGCCGTGCTCTAGCTGTCAGGAGAAACCAAACAGATCAACTGTCCTCTTAGGAGTGTGTGTGCTGTGTGCGAGCGGGCCTAATCAATGCCCCATCTCTGTTCCATTTGCTCCGGACAGCATCATGCATGATAGCCCTCCAGAAAGACGGGTAGAGGAGGAGTGGTTGCTGAGGGAATATCAGACACACAGCCCTCTCCAGCTACCATTAAAACAGCATCAACATAAAACAGGTGTCCAATCGGCCTTCAAAAGCGAGCTGTCACTTCATCTGAGGCTTTGATTGGACTTCAAAACATGTGCCTTTTCACACATGGGACGAAGCCGCTGCCACACACACACACAGATCCAGCAACAGGTCTTAGTCCTGGAGCTGGGATCAAGCTTTGCTCTGCCACTTCCAGTTTGACTGTTTAGACCTCACCACTCTTTAATTGGAATATTCGTCTGACTTAATCTCGTGTGGTTTGAAACAGGTATGGCTAACGTTAATTATTCACTTTAGCTCTTTGCTTCTGTAGGTTTTAGGTTTGTCTGAGTGTCTGAAGGGAATGTAGTACATGTTAATTATGTGAGGGGTAAAAAAAAATATTATTACAAATCATAATTATTTCATGGGCTACAGGCGACACACATCTGAAAGGAGTATTTTTAGTCTTAAGCTCAGGCACGAAGAAACACTGTTAGTTTGGATCATTTAAGGGTGGTAAGAAAGAAGAAAAGGTCGAACTGATCACATTGTATTATATTCATGGAAACCTATATCAACACAAGGCAGAATTTTTCATTTTCAGCAAGAATTGGGTCACTCAAGGACAAGGAGTGCCATTTTTTTGTGTCTGTTCTTCTCTACCACCCCAGCAGAAAGCAATCTGTGCTTCAAAAGAAAAAGAGATGCACAGAGACGGAGAACAAGAGGGAAACTGAGAAACAGAAACAGGGGAAAGAGCGCAAACATGTCACTGCTAGTGAATAAAATTTTGTATTGACAGCTTGATATTATACTCCATAGTCAGACACACACACACACACCCATCAGCCCGAGGCCTGACTTTTCTCCACACGCTGCTAGACAGCATCACATAATGAGACACACACACACACACACACACACACACACATCACTTGCAGTCTCACTAAACAGCTTGCAAATACCGAGACCTTCAAAGTGATAGTTAGCACCTAGTCATTACCGCGGGAATGAAAGAAAATGGGAGCAAGGGATGGGATGAGACAGAACGCGATCAAGGAAATAGGTGGTGGTGGGGTTAGAGAGGGAGACAGATTCTGAAGGGAAGATGGCTCTACCTGGAGTCCAAAGCTCAGGTTTCCTTTGTCCTTGTTTTGATTTACTTTCATTACTTCAGCTGCAGTTATATCTCTCCTATCATCTCCACACACCGAGCAAACAAACAATGGAGGCACTACAGGTTGGAGAGGAGTAAACAGAAGGGATTGGAGGGGAGATACTGATCGTTTCCAACAGAGCCTTTGCTACAGAAATGCAATACTGAACATAAAGACGCACTGAAATGTTTTTCTGCAGCAGAAAACCTGAGCACTTGGTCAAGCTGTTTGTGTGTGTGTGTGTGTGTATGTACTGCACGTAGCGCTCCGTTTTTTTCTTTACCCCTCAATAGTATATGGATTTATTGGAAGGGAGGAGTAACGCCACAGAATACTGCTCCCTCTAGTGGTGAGAAACTTCACATGGAGATGTACTGTCACTTTGAATCGTGAGTGTGTGTGTGACTTTAAAACCACAGCTGCCCCAGCGATATACATAAATCGAGATGATCTGCTTTTGGTAACAACAGAATAACTGATGGCTCTGCAATTTGGTTTTGTGAGGCAACACATTTGTGAGGGATTATTTCCTGGCAGAGGCCCCCCACTCCTTCCTTCGGGAGTCAGGTGATTGACAGTAAACTGAGTCGGGTTTTGTGGAAAGAAACAAAGCCACATTAAGGCCCAGCGTGATGGATTATTAGTCATGATACCAAACATGAATGCACAGAGATTTTTGTTTTGTTTTGTTTTGTTTTTTTTTGTCGGGGCGGGGATAAGAAGTTTGGCATCAAAAAATGAAAACAAGGACCAGTTTGTGTGATGCATTTTAATTTCAAAAGTGTTTAAATGTTTGACTTTTGGTAACAGACACAAACATTGAGAGATGGCATTTATACAAAAAAATATTTTCTTACTTTTATAAGAAATATCTCAGTTTGATCCTGCAGGTTTGTTCTTGCTCTAGACAATCATAGCAGTTTTATTAAATCGATCATCACAGATGGGTAAATACACCAGAAGGAAGACATGCTGGACAGAGATGGAGTCAAGAGTCTGTAAATATATATTAGAGCCAAAAGACTCTTGTGTTTGCTCAGAGTGAGTGTGTGTGTGTGTGTGTGTGTTGTCTCTGTACGTTGATAATAAAGTGCTGCAAAGGCTGGAAGCTACATAAATGCACTGAGCAACTCATCCTGCACTGAATACACATGGACACAGACACACACACACACACAGGGAAGAGCGATATGACTATAACTCTGACTTTTACAGCCCACTCTGGCAGCACATCTGGATAACATCAGGACACACAGGAACAGATAAAGACACACACACAAGCAGAGTTAGCGAGACGTAAAGAGATGATGTTGAAGAAGAGAGAGTGCCAAATGAGAAAGCACATGCACTGCCAAGAATATGGGGGGAATCTTGTTTCTCTCTCTCTCTCTTTTCGTCAGTTTCCTCCTGCTGTCTCTCTCTCCTTCCTTCAGCCCTGTCTCTTCTCTAATCCTATACGGCAGAGGCACAGAACACAAATCTCCCTGTTGGCAGAGGAAGCACAACTTCTTTCTGCTGAGACAGAGAGAGGAGAGAAAGAGGGAGAGACAGAGAGGGAGAAAGAGAAAGAGAGAGAGAGAGAGAGATTGAGTGTTGAACACCAGTTGATGTGATTTATGAGGTTGGAATCTGTGCTGGAACATATGTAGACACTCCTTGTCTTTCGTTCTTTTTTCTACTCAAGTTCGCACGCACGCCTGCGCACGCGCACACAGAGTGAAACACATACAAACACTTTGGCCACACTGAATCTGTCGAACAGACTGTAGGTTGTTAGCTGGTGTACAGCGGACTGGTAGACACACTGAATCCTCTGTAAGTTACAGTCATGACACATGAACTCACAACCTACAGTCACCTACGGTCAACACACACACACACAGAGGCAGGATGAGGAAGTAAAATGCAGATCCTTAGGGGAGCCAGATTGAAAACAAAAGAAATTGTAATGTACACTATCAATCCTGCCAAGACAGAGCCTCCTTCTAAAAATGATGTCTGAGCCAACTTGTGTGTGGTTTACTGTTTCACATCTGAGACCCCAAGGACCAAACCTCACATGACATTCACTAACGTTACAGTATCCACTGCAGCTATCCACCGATTATTATGTTTATATTCATCCTCTTTATACAGCAGGAACAGTTGTGATTCACAGAAAATATGATTCATTGTAATATTTATGTGTTAAAACATGTTTTCATCTGCTGATGAAATGTCATAATGTCTCTTCACCACTGTTGACTGACATATCTCCTTGCCTGTCACGAATAACTGGACTGGGTGCTGCATATCAAACCCCAAATACAGAAAATAATGTATTATTTGTTGTCATGTATCTGATCAAGAGTTCACATTAAACATTCAGGGGTGCTACTGTAAAAGTTTATAAAAGAGAGAGAGAGACAAATGAGGAGCTTTTGCTCTTTTTCACTGTATCCCAGGTAAACTTGCCATGATAGCACATTTTCCAGCACAGAGTGAACAAAGTGCAATCAAATCACAGAAATAAGTTCAAATAAGCCACCAATCAAATCCGCCAATCGTCAGGTAATAAAACCCAGTTTGTACAAAGCAAAAAGGAAAAGTTGCGGTTTGATATAAAGCAGCTTCAGTTCCACATTTTGGCTGCAGCGCGTTTTAGTTTGAGCTCTGGGAATAACTGGTAAAACTGATCGAGTGGACCTGAAGGGCCTACGGTGTTTGTAGCGATGCAAAAGGTCTGATGTTAAAACAAAAATACACAGACAAATGTGCATATGATCGACAGCCGAAGCACCATTCCTGCTATTGTGGTGAAAATAGTTATCCGATCCTGAAATGTGACTCTCTCCCTCAGTTCCCTTTCACTGTCTCTCTTCTCTTGTCCCCATAGTAATCATTCAAACCTGATTGCGCTGATCCCTCTATTCTATTTGTCATTAAGTGAAAGGCGCACACACATACACACAGGTACAGGCGCATTACCACGCACGGCCACACATACATACCTAGAGACAGAAACAAATGCCATTTAATCAAATGGTATAAATAAATAAAAGGATTTTATTTCCCATAAGTCCATCTGGCCGCCTGCTTCTCATCACACACACAGCCTTCATCTGCTGGTCAATAAAGCTCTCTCACACACACATACACACACAGAATGAATCAAAGACATGGATGACCACACACATTGGCTGGAGAATCTAAATGTAGATGAGTTCAGTCTGCTAGAACAACTCACGGCAAGAAGGAACCTTTATCACGCCTAGCTGTTTTTTTGTTTTGTTTTCGACTTTTACTCGCCACGTTCGACCGTCCTCTCAATGGCTGTAACAAAATGTTATCGATACGCGTTTCACAACTTTAATTTCACAGGACTCGGTACATGCTGCACACAATTTAGCTCCAGTCTGACTTGTGTTGTCATGCAGCACCATTGCTGCAAAAATATAATCAATAGAAATAGTAAAAAAATAAATCACACTATAAAACATTAGTGAATGTCTCTCACCTGAATACTGATATTTTTCGAGCAGACTACTCCATGTTAAGTGCCTCAATAACAAGCAGCTGCCCCCTTTCAGATTTGTTCTGCAGTTCTAAATTGGTGTTACATTAATCAACTAATGGGCTTTCTTTTTAAAGACTTAATAGGACACTTAGAGTCCTCTTCAAGCATTCTTCTTCACAAGAGACCATGTTAAGAATGACAGCAGTGCAGTATTCACACTTTCATTCAACTACTTTCATTCACTTCCTTCAGCGTCATGGTTCCACATGTCTGTTCCTTCATGAATGTTACAATCCTATTACTAACGATCCCTGGTTGTGAACACGGTCACGTTAGGAAGCTCCTCCAAAAGCAGGAATTTGTTTTGTAGGAGCATCGTCTATCCTTGGTTTCCTCCAGTGGAAATGTGGCTATAGCGTCTAAGAAGATCTTATCTTTGAATCGTTTGTGGACAGATTCGGAGAGTTCTGCATTGTCTTTGAGCAGTTATGAATCATTTTCTAAAAGAAACCTTCTACTGAAAGGATCAACTGGAAAAAAGAAACGTTTTGCAGACATTTCTGATGATCCATAGCCTGTTTGACAAACCAAAGGTTAATTAATACAGAAGGAAGAAATGTAGGAATTCTGTCGATCACTTTCCAATGCACACATACCCAGACAGTCACATACACCCCCCTCCTTGAACACTCACACCCCCACACCACCACCACCCTCCCCGCTCTGTGAATGAATCGTTCCTTGTCTCTGAACTGATGGAGCGATAAAGTTGGTTTAAACAGCCGTAGACACAGCAGCACACACTGCTGAGGCAGGAACATGTGTCTTACATCAGGAGCTCCCAGCCATACAAGAGCTAACGTTACCATCCGTATGTTTGTGTGTGCAGCAGCGTGCGTGTGTGTGTGTGTGTGTGTCAGAACAGGAGTGCAACATGTCTTTGCAATCTCCTATCAGCTTTTAATCTCTCTCCTTAACAGAGGAGGGAGGCAGACAGACAGAGGAGAGAGAGAGAGAGAGAGAGAGAGAATAAGCACTCAGTGAGAGAGAGAGAGAGAGAGAGAAAGGGGAGCAGAATGTTATCCCCCTCTCTCTATCCTCACATGATTCATTTTGTTTTGCAAGGCTTCTAACTTTTTCCTTGCCCCTGGGTGTAGAGGGAGTGAGACTTTAATGTGTGTGTGTGTGTGTGTGGGTGATTTAATTTCTATTGTCTGGATACTGTGGGAGTTGACAATTTTCATTTGGACTTCTTGGGTTACTCAGTGAGGCTGCATTCACAGGCGGCCGTGTCAACATCCATTCCTCACTTAGGACTTGCGAGGGACTCCGCAGCGATTATTTAACTTAGAATGGTTGACTTGCTCAGTTTGTTTTCTTCTTCCACAGCATCATCGCTGTCCAATTTGCAGCCTATCTCACGTTCTTGTTTGTTTAATAGTTGTCTTTGAGAGTTACCCCTCCAAGACAAATACAATGTGGATAGCAAGAACGTTAAGAGTCAACAGTGTCGTTGTGATAGAAAGACAGGAGATAACTGCAGCCCATTTATCCCAAATACTTCAGCTAATAATGGTGGAAAACACAGGTGTGGATCACCAACCAACCTTATCGCTGCAGTGATGTTTTCTACTAAGGTTCAGGTTACAAAGCTACAAAAAGGTTACAAAAATACAATACGCATTGAACCTTAAAAGAATACTACATGTGCACCTCCGTCTCCTACTTTTCTACAGCCGATAACCTAAAATATTCTGCTAACACGAAAGGGATCCAATTAATGATCCCTACTAATATTAAGGGAAAAAGCTGATCAAAATCTGCAAACCCACCCAAACATATCACATTTTCCTGGAAACATCTTGCCCTGCCCCAAAACATATGCTCGACAAATGCTATTTCACGGGACGTTGTCCTTGCAAACAGCAGAACGTGGTGCTTAATTCATTTAATTCATGTTAGCTTCACTGCTCAGCTGTTTGTTTGAGACATCTACAATCCCATAGCCGCCTCAGAACACCGAATGTATACGACAGCAGCAGAGAGGATTGTGTGATCGTGTGATCGACTCAAGTCAGTTTTCAATGTTTCATCTGTTGGTTGAAACATTTTGAGAAAAGCGGAACGAACTGACTGTTGTCATTGATTGTGTAAGTGCACAAAGTGCTTCCTGATACTGATTTTGTCGACTTGCAAATGAGTGGATGGGCGAGATGGCCTGAAAAGTCGTGTAGGTCAGTGTAGGAAAACTCCTCCACAAGACTTCAACGTGAAGCATCCCAGCAGCACTCAGCTCTGGAGGCAGACTCACTGCCTTCAGTTGCTTACTGGAGAAATACAGATTTTGAACACTGGCCAAGTTTGTGTGTGTGCGTGCATGCATGTGTGTGTGTGCGCGCACATCCTTTCAGACCTTATTAGGTTGTACTTGTGGTGATGCTTAACCCCACTCAGAGTTGGCAGCTGCTCCCTCTTCTCTCCATTTGCCTTCATGTCATCCTACTCTTTCTCCTCAGCCTCCTCTCTCTCTCTCTCTCTCTCTCTCTCTCTCTTTCTCTCTTTCTCTCTCTGATTAGTGCTAACTCTCTCGGTGGTCTAGAGGTAATATAACACTTGTTTCCTGGTTGATCTGCAAATAGGAGGCTTTCCATAATGGTGATCTTCCACATATGTTTGCAAGGTTTCAAAGTGTTTTTTTGTTTTTGTGCGTGTGTATGTGTGTAGTTACCTCCACTGAGGTTGCCAACAAAGGTTTACATGTTGGTTTGGTTGGATTATGGTGTGTGTGTGTATGGGGGGGGGGGGGTGATTTACAATAAACACGACTGAGAAGATCAGTTCAACATGGGAAAATATTTCAGCGTGAACATTAGCAGTCAACAGGATGACGCAAAACACTAGCTGTTCAAAAGCTGTCACTTCCCTCCACCTGTTTCAAACTAGAACTTTCTGAACAAACCTCAGCGACTTTACACAGAAGCGAGTTGTCTGAAGCTGACCACTTCTTTGTATCCCCGTCCGCACAACAAATGGTGAGCAGTGATTTAGTCAGCGTTGTGGTTAGAAGATCTGGCGGTTAGCATGTCGCCTAGATCCACTGTCTTTCACTTACTCATTTCTCAGGATGCATCACATGGAAGAAGTTAGACGTAATATGTCTGCATCCGGACGTGCTGTTGGAACTGAGCGGGGGGAACTGTATTCACACACTGTCAACTGGTCCAGGGGATAGTATTGTTCTATTTATGATTTAAGTCAGTTTTTATGAAAATCATTTCTTGTAAAGTTTTTTTTTTCACAGCTCTATTAACTGTGATATATTTTTGGAGAGAGAGTTTCATCAGTCAGAATGGATCAAATTAGTGTGAATGACTTTTCCTATGTCAACTTGACAAGAACAACGTTGAGACAAAATATTTTTAAGTCATTCGAAACATTTGAGCTTTTATTGAATATTCTATCTGGAAAAGAAGCAATAAAAGACTGAATCTTCTCTTTCAGCCAATTATTTATTCTCAGCAGTGTTCACAAGTGTTCGGCAGAAACGCACATTAAAGCTGCGACTCTCGGGTCGGTGGCTCTGACAGACAAAGTTGTTCCTAATCAGTGAGCTGTGTTAGATTAAAGGAATAACATGGATCTACTTGCAGAGAGGATTCTCGCGCTGAAATAGGTTTGGTTATCTCCCGGACCTGAATGCCACATGCAGGAGAGAACGTAGGACTAAAGGGGATTGAGTCTGACTTACATCACAAGAGAATAGTTGGAGTGAGAAATCCGGGCTCCAGTATTTCTGAGAGGGCAAGAGATAACAGGGCTGTAATAGTGTTGATGTCATGCAAATGGACACACGGTGCCTGTTGTCTCCCCTCTAATGGACAACATAAACACTGACTACAGATACAGACAGACTCATTAAAACAGTGTCAGAACATGTGTGTGTGCTGCTTGAGATCTTTGTTTCAACAGCACCGTAAAGATCGCTTGAAACATGCTCAAGGACTTGTGAGAACAGCAGCAGTCCTCTCTCTCTCTCTTTCTCTCTCACACACACACACAAATCAGGTTATTCCTCTCTCTCATCGCATCTGAAAATACTCAATC